>JAADXJ010000056.1:0-52365 GCA_023337735.1 Pythium biforme | reverse complement strand
TTGCCGTCGTTGCGATTTGGAAGGTCGAGGACAAGCGCAGTCGCCCAGCGCCTTCAAGTGATCCAGCACCGGCTGCACCAAGCGCTACGCCGGTTCAAGAATGCGTTGTCGGCCGTTTGAGATGCTCCCCGAAAGTCGCCCGAGGTCGCATTGTGTTCAGCAATCAACTTCAAGCATCCGGAGCCATCGACGCGCTCACTCGTGTGCATATCCGCGTGCTCCGTCTGCCTCAAGTGGCTCCAAGCCGCGTTCAGTTCCACGGTGCGGCGGCTGATGTTCAAGCGCTCTCCCCAGAAGACCTTCTCCAGAGCATGCGCATGACGGAAGGCATCGTGGTCTTTGACGGAGCTGTCGTGAGTCTTCCATCTGGAACTCATCTTGCAGTAAGCATTGATTTCAATATCTCACTAGACACGGAAGAGCTCGAGCAGCAGCTCACAGGTGAGACTTCGAAGGCTAAGCTCCATATTTGTCGTCGAACAGGGGCATTGCTGATCCTGTATGTTTTTGAGTATGTAGACGTTCCTGTCGGTGCCCTCCAAAAATTCGCTGTGCTCGGTGGTGGCAACGGCGTTTCCTTATCGCTCGATCACATTGGTGTCGTTGCTGCAACCACTCTGCAAACGCAAAAGCTTGATGTGTTGCGCCATCTCGCGTCCCAGCAGAGCTCTTACGAGCAAGCTTTGGAGGAACTCGCTCGTGACGGCCCAGCGTACGGGAAGACCCAGCAGGCACTTCGCTCTATCCTCTACCGAGACGAGAGCATTGCTCGCGTGATGCTCGGCGTCAAGCCCCCAGGGTCTGTGATCTTGTACGGTGATCGTGGAAGCGGGAAATCGACGGTCCTGAACTCACTTGGGGATCAACTCATGCGCGACCCGCTAAGCTTGGCGACCCCCGTCCTAGTGGAGTGCCGAAGTCTGCGAGGATTGAAAATGGAGACGGTAAAAGCAAAGATCAGCGAGGCATTCGAAGAAGCATCCAACAACGCTCCTGCAGTCGTGATGCTCGACAATTTGGACGCGCTAGTTCCAGAAGAAAACGAGCAGGCTGGCCCGGCAAACGATCAATCGCGGCGTCTGGCTGAGCATCTCATTTCGCTTCTCCGGCAGTCCAAGGACAAGATGTGGAAGGCCACCCTGGAGTTAAATGCGTCGGTCAAGTCCCAGCTGAAGGTAATTCGTGAGGCTGGTGTGGGTGATATTGTTGATCCGCAAGCGGCAGCTCGCGCTCTCTTCGAGGTGGCCGGTACTGCTATGCAGCAGAAGAGTGTGGCAGTCGTTGCTGCAACGCGTTCGGATGCGACACTCCACAAAGCGCTGCGCTCGTCTGGTCTCTTTGATCGACCAGTTCAAGTGATGGCGCCGAATGCAGAGCAACGTGAGTCGATCATTCGCGATCTGCTGGCTCTGAAGCTCACCGCGGTAACCCGAGGTCGATCATCTGGGCGTGTGTTGGAGTTGGATCCGGCGATCGATTTTGGTCTATTGTCGTCGGTCACGGAAGGTTTTAGCCTCCGCGATCTTTCCAATGTCGCGGACCGTACGCTGCACCAATTCTTCTTGCGCTCGGCGCAAGACGAGGACGAGCCAACCGCTAGTCCGTTGGACCTTTCCCGGCTTATTCAGGCCGACTTCACGCAAGCTCTCGAAGGCTTCCAGCCGACTGCTCTTGTGGGCGTCGACCTGTTCAAAAGCAGTGTCAAGTGGAACGACGTGGGTGGTCTCAGCTCTGTGCGCAACATTCTCAAGGATACACTGGAGCTACCAACGCGATATGCCAAGTTGTACGATCGCGCTCCGATCAAGCTGCCGGCTGGTATGCTGCTGTACGGACCGCCTGGTTGCGGCAAAACCCTGCTGGCGAGTGCTGTGGCAAGTGAGTGTGGCCTCAATTTCATCAGTGTGAAGGGACCCGAGGTCCTGAACAAGTACATCGGCGCAAGTGAGCAGGCTATTCGAGATCTCTTTGCGCGCGCAGCGTCCGCCGCTCCGTCGGTACTCTTCCTCGACGAGTTTGATTCGATCGCTCCTCGTCGTGGAGCCGACAACACAGGCGTCACGGATCGTCTCGTGAACCAGCTACTGACCTTTTTGGATGGTGTCGAGTCCCGCAAGGTACTGCCTCTGGGAGAATGCCGAACGTATTGTGTTCCCGGCTATTGACGATGGATGTGTAGGGTGTGTATGTGCTGGCAGCTACGAGTCGCCCCGACATGATCGATCCAGCTCTGTTGCGCCCTGGTCGACTGGACAAGTCGCTCTACTGCGGCTTCCCATCGGAACCAGAACGTCTCGATATCCTTCAAGCTGTCAGTCGCAACATGGAGCTTGCTGAGGACGCGCGGGAGTACTTGGAAACAATTGCAGCGGCGCCGAAGAGCCGCCTGTTCTCAGGAGCCGATTTGCAAGCGGTTCGTGCTCAGCAACCACTTGGTCTCCCAAAGCCAACGCGGCGATGACTAACGTTCTCTCTTCCTCTTCTCTTGGTCCCGGCAGCTCATGTACTCGGCACAGCTGGAACTCGTTCACGAAAAACTGGGACCCGACGCCTCGGACTCCAAGTACGTTTATCGAATCGCTACACTGTGAAGCGCGGGCTGCAGCGTCTGACTGCTGACACTGACCACTATTTTGCTCCCCACTGTGGCAGTGTGATTTTGCAACGTCACGTCGAGAAGGCTTTCTACGGCGCCAAGCCCTCAACATCCGAGTCAGCTCGCCGCGAGTTCGATGCGATGTTCAAGAGCTTCTCGAAGGCCCGTGACACAGACTTCACTGTCGCGGACGCCGACGCGACCGTGAACCCCGAAGGACTCAAGGCTCACGTCCAGCACCAACGAACTGCTTTAGCTTAGACTAGCCTCCATGTTCGTCCTTTCAGTGACATGTGGAATGTCACTATGCTAGTTGAAAATCTTCACTTGGTCCGTTGACGTGGACCCAACACGTGCGAATATCCAACAGTCCACCAAAGAACATGTCCAACATCGTGAGCTTCTCGAGCCTGCGCGACCGCGCGGCCAACGACAGCGGCGGTGACGACTCGGACCGCGAGAACCAACAGTACTACGCTGGCGGCGCCTCCCAGCAGGGCGGCGGCAGCGGGCTCTCGGTGCTTGGTCCCGGCGGCGACAACCGCGGCCAGAATGCCGACGCCGTCGCAAACATCATCGAACGCGCGCGCCAGCAGGCCCGCGCCGGCGACGACCAGGCCGCGGCCGGGAGTCCTAACGGCAGCGGACAGCCGCGCCACGTGATTACGTTCTACCGCGAAGGCTTCACCGTGAACGACGGCCCGTACCGCGCGCGCACGGACCCGGCCAACCGACCGTTCCTCGAGGCCATCGAGCAAGGGTACGTAACGTGATACGTATCGTTGGCGAATGGTTGCACTAATGTGTTGCGTTGTGGCGACGTACGCAGCCTTGTGCCGCGCGAGCTGGAAGGTGAGAGCCGCAACGAGCAGGTCGAGATCAGCCTCGTGGACCGCCGTCAGGAGGACTTCAAGGCGCCGCCACCGCCGGCGTACACGGCGTTCTCGGGCTCGGGCCAGACCATGGGGTGCGTGCGTTGGGAATATGCGTCGTGTGTACAGTGGGATCGTTATTGACCAAGAGGGATTCTGAATGTTGTAGAGGCGCCTCGTACGCGGCCGACGCCGTGGTCACGAGCGCCGTTGCATCGGGCGAGCGGCCCGTGGTCGATGACAAGAAGCCCACGACCACGCTCCAGATCCGCCTCCACAACGGCACGCGCCTGAGAGAGACGCTGAACCTTGATCACACCGTGCGCGACCTCCACACGATCGTCCAGCTGTGCGTCGAACTGGTTGGGAACGACCGAAGGATGGGGAACTAACTGTGACGTGTTCTGTGTGACAGCAACAACGCCGCCGGGCAGCCGTACACGCTGCTCGCGGGCTTCCCGCCGCGGCCCATCTCGACGCAAATGGACCAAACCATCGAGGCCGCTGGGCTCAAGGGCGCCGCCATCTCGCAGAAGGTCGTCTAGAGAGAGAGCCTGTAGGAAGGAAGCCCAGTGGTGCCCCCTGCAGCGTTGGCCAAGTCATCCCGAGCACCAACTTTCTCCAATTTTATCCAATCCCCCGCCCGTATTAGTCTTTTCAGCCAATCGTTGATGAAAATGAAACGCCCAACAGCCCCACTTCAACCCTGGCTTCAACCTTCAACCCGTCCTCTCCCCTTCAAGACGGGAAAGGAAACCTTTCTGGGCTTGACGATCTTCGAGGCCTCGCTGTACGGCTATCTGTAGCTCCTATCAGTGAAAGCGAACCGCGCGCCAATCACCACCCTCCTCCTCGGCACACTCTGACCGCGTCGCTTCAGGGTCCTCTCCCCCGCCATATCAGAAGTCGATGGAAAACTGGACACAAGCCCCGATGGCTGTTTGTTTCCCCATGGAACGTTCGGGGAACTGCGCGGTTGTTCGTGGGGGGCGCCATGCGCACGACGGCGAGGAACACTATGCGTTGGTGGTACCGCGCTGTGCGTCGTTGGTCCAGGGCATCGGCGTTTGGCAGTAGAGCGAAGGCGCCGTCGTGAAGAATGACCAAGCCACAGACGATAGCGATGTCCTCCAGCGGCGACGCGACCTACGCCGAGGTCGCGACGCCCAAGGACACCACCACGACCGACAACGAACGCGCCCTCGAAGTACTGCAGCTGCGAGACGGCGATAGCGACACCCACGCCATCAGCACGACTGCGCTCGTGACGACGGCGTCCACGACCGGACCGCCACCTACACAAGACGGCACCTCGCCAACAAACGATGCCAACGCCAACGCCAATGCTGTCACACTGCGCGATCTGTACCGGTACGCGTCCGTGTGCGACCGCGTGCTGCTGTGCGTCGGGCTCGTCATGGTCATGATCAACGGCGCGCTGTTTCCGTTCATGGCGGTTCTCTTTGGCGAGGCCATCAGCGCGTTCCAGCCAGTCGATATGCCCAAGATCGAGCGCGTCGCCGCGAGCTTCTCGGCCGTCGCAGTCGCGCTGTTCGTGACCGACTACATCGCGCACGTGTGTCTCGAGACGACCGCGCAGAAGCAGATGCACGCGCTGCGGATCCACGTGTTCCGCCACGTCGTGTACAAGGAAGTCGCGTGGTTTGAGCGCACTTCAACCGACCAAATCCCCATTTCCGAACTCAACGCGACGACTACCAAGATCAAAGACGGCATGGGCGTCAAGCTGGGCGAAGTACTGCGGTGCGCGACGCAATTTCTGGTCGGCTACGCGATCGGCTTTACCAGGCACTGGCAGGTAAGTATCGTCATGGCGTCGGTCATGCCCTTCATGGCGATCAGTCTCTCGTGGATCATCAAGACTCTGCGCACGCGGGCCGTGGTGTCGCAACAGAAATACGCGCAGGCCGGCGCGATCGCCGACGAAACGCTGCGCGCGATTCGCACGGTCAAGGCGTTCAACGGTGAGGCGCGCGCCGTCGACCAGTATACTGCCAAGGCCAAAAGCGCTGAGCGCGAGAACATCAAGCTCGTGCGCGTGCTTTCGATCGTGCTGGGCATTTTCTTTGGCATGGTCTGGGTCACGTACGGCGTCGGGCTCTGGTTTGGCGCGAGCGTGGTTGCCAGCGGCGGAGAGACCGACCCGCGCACGGTCATTACCGCGTTCTACGGGATCCTGATTGGCACCATCTCGCTCGCGCAGATCTCGCCCAACATTGCCGCCGTGGTGACCGCGAAAGTGATCGCGCGGTCGCTGTTCACGACCCTGAACGAGCCCTCGCGCATCAACGCCGAGGCCGAGTCGTCCGGGATTGTGCCCCCTGTCTGTCGAGGCCACATCGAGATCGTCCATGTGGAGTTCGCGTACCCTGCTCGACCCGACACGCTCGTGTTACGTGACTACAACCTGACCATCCAAGCGGGCGAGACCGTGGCGTTCGTGGGGCCCAGCGGTGGCGGCAAGAGCACGCTCATGGGGCTTCTGCAGCGGTATTACGACCCGGACGCAGGCCATATTTACCTCGATGGACACCCCATTCAAGACCTTCAGCTGCAGTGGCTGCGGCGGCAGATTGGGGTTGTCTCCCAAGAACCCGTGTTGTTCGCCGGCACGATCGCCGCTAATATCGCGGCGGCACTTGCGGATTTTGAAGACGACGAAGACCGACTTGAGCGACTCGAGCGACGCAAGGAACGCATTGAGGCGGCCGCGATCCTGGCGAACGCACATGCGTTTATCATGGCGTTACCGAATGGCTACGACACGTTCGTCGGTGAAAAGGGTGTGGCGCTCTCCGGCGGACAAAAGCAACGCATCGCAATCGCGCGTGCGCTCGTGCGCGATCCTCGCATCTTGATTCTGGACGAGGCGACCAGCGCACTGGACACGGAAAGCGAAGCGCAGATCCAGAACGCGCTCGATTCGATCATTACACAGCAAACGAGCTGCACGACACTCATCATCGCGCACCGCTTGAGCACGATCAAGCGCGCCGAGCGCATTTGTGTGGTCGTGGACGGTCAGATTGTGGAAACGGGGACCCACGAACAACTGCTCCAGAAAGAAGGCGGCAAATTCCTAGAGCTCGTGATGAAGTCGCGGTGCCCCGGCACCGGCACGATGGTCCAGCGGAACGCGAGTCTTATGTGGTGCGACAGTCTCACAGACGTGCTGTTGGGCGAGCGCGACTCGTCCGTCCCCATCCTCGCCGCGCGGTCGCTCTTTGATACCGACACTATCATGGACTCGAAACGGAGCGACTTCGCCCCCACCACCAAGATTCCAGACGAAGAAGACGATGCAAGCGCTGCTGCTGCTCATTCAGGGCCCACCAACAACCCTGACACGCTGTCGACCACGGAGCAGGAACCAGCACGCCCGCTCCCCGAGTTGAGCACCGCTGAATTGGTGCGCCGCCTGATGTGTCTCAGTCGCAAAGAGCGCTACTTACTCGTAGTTGGGCTGCTCGCAGCGGCCCTGAACGGTGCGTCGTTCCCTGTCTCGGCCATTCTACTGAGTGCAATTGTGGCGAGCATGGTCAACAACTACGCCGCGTTCCGCGCCTCGCACAGCCAATCGCACCTGGACGTTCTCTATGACGATGTCTGGCGACTCTCACTCGCGTACCTCGTCGGGGCACTTGTCCTCGTGGTGACCACATTTGTGCAGTCGTACGCGTTTCGATACACGGCCGAGCTCCTTGTGACGCGACTGCGCGATCTCTACTTTCGAGCGATGTGCTTTCGCGACGTCTCGTTTTTTGACGAGCCAACGCACGGCAGCGGCGCGTTGGCGAGCGATCTCGCGACCAAACCCACGCAGGCCGTGATCTTGGCCGGCGATACGCCCGGAAGAATCGTCCAGGCAGTGACCACGTTTATTGGCGCGCTCCTGGTCTCGTTCTTCATGGGCAGCTGGATGCTCAGCTTGGTCATGTGCGTGTTGTTCCCACTACTCATCCTCTCGGATTTCGTGCGCACAAATACCCTCAAAGGAAGCAACTCAAAGACCCAAGGCGACGGGGAAGCGCACGTAGCACGTGCTAATGTGCTGGCTGCCGAGGCCGTGACCCACATCCGAACGGTGGCGTCGTTCGGCATGGAAAAGCGGCTCATTGACGAATACCGGCAGCTTTCGCTGCTGCCCATGCAAGAGAACGCGCGTGTGGCCCATTCGAACGGCGTGGCGCTGGGCTTTAGCTCGTTCATCACGCTCGCCGTGTACGCCGTGGTATTTTGGTTCGGCGCCAAGCTCGTGCGCGACGGCCACATCACGTTCACAGAGCTGATGCGATCGCTGATGGCGATCATGATCTCGGCGACGGGCATCGGCCAGGCGACCTCGCACCTCACCGAGCTCGACGATGCCAAGGCCGCGGCGAGAAGCATCTTCGTGATGGAAAACCAAGCTGGAGTCCCTCCACAATCCCAAGCCAACGAGAGCACCGCACTGGCATTGGGGGCTATCGAGTTCCACAACGTCGCGTTCGCGTACCCGTCGCGTCCAAATATTCCGGTGATGCGAGCATTCAACTTACGTATTGAGCCCGGGCAGCTCGTCGCGCTCTGTGGTCCAAGTGGCGGTGGCAAGAGCACGGTCATCGCGCTGCTCGAGCGGTTTTACGAGCCTTCACAAGGAACCATCACGCTGGACGGCACGCGCGTGGACTCGCTCCATCTCCAGTGGCTGCGATCGCAGCTCGGGCTGATTGCTCAGGAGCCCGTGCTGTTCGCCGGCTCCATCCACGACAATATTGCCTACGGCGCCGCCGAGAACGCCACGACTGTCACGCGCGAGCAAGTGATGCAAGCCGCCGAGATGGCCAATGCACATGCGTTCATCGCGGCGTTTCCGGACGGCTACGACACGGACGTCGGCGGCCACGGCGAGCAGCTCTCGGGCGGTCAGAAGCAGCGCATCGCGATCGCGCGTGCCGTCCTAAAGGATCCACCAATCCTGCTGCTTGATGAAGCCACGAGCGCGCTCGACGCCGACAGCGAGCAGCTCGTGCAGGACGCGCTCGAGCACGTGATCAAGCTCAAGAAGCGCACGACCATCGTGATCGCCCACCGCATGCGCACGATCCGGCACGCCGACAAGATCTGCGTGGTCGCGAACGGCGAAATCGTCGAGCAGGGCACCCACAGCGAGCTTATCCAAACACCCGGCGGACTCTACGCCAAGCTCGTGGAGACCGCACAGGACAACCGCTTTGCTTCCAGCGCCGAGTAGAACATCGAGGTATGGATTTGGAGTCAAAATGGAAGCACATGTACTGACAACGTTCCGGGCATGCTCCCCCACGCGTTTTCGGTCATACTGGCAGTGTGCGCGCGTTGCCGGCGGGCCCACACGCGATCAAAAATATGGTTGGCTCGTTGGCTTGTTCGTTCGCAGGCGGTACGGTGACCTCCCACAACTGTCTTGTTCTTTCCCAGAAGACTTGCGGTTTTGCTAAACAACGTCGGCGTCGCCGCTCGCCTCCTCCCCGTCTGTCGCCTCTCGATCGTCAGCATGCATCTTGGCGGCGGCGGTAGCTTTCGGAGACCGCTTCTTCAGATCAGCGAGTTTGACCTCGTCCACCTCGACCTGCATGGTCGCCGAGCGGCCCTTGTACGTGTCGACCGCATCGTCGTCTGACGCTTCTTCCACGAGCTCCTGGCGCACGGGCACTTGCAGCGAGAGGAAGAGGAATGCCAGCACCTGGAGCGCGGTTGCGATCATGGCGAGCGCGACGAGGTCGTAGTACCGGTTCGCATAGTCCATGCCCAGCGTCTTGAGGAAGACGTCGCCGTACACGGGCACGCTCGGGTACCCCGGTGCGTCAAACTTCATGAGCAAGCCTTTCAGCTCGTTGGTCATGAGGATCTCGAACGCGTAGCTGAAAATCGAAAAGTGCTTGAGCCAGCCGACGCTCTTGGGCATGGTCTGCGAGTTGAGCAAGAACCCCCCAAAGAGCAGCATGATGAGGAACACAACCGTCGCGCTCAGGTTGGCCGTGCCCACTTTGCGCGAGAGCACGCCCACGAGGATGCTGATCGAGCCGGCGGCCACGTTGAAGAGCACGAGCGTCGTGAGGAACATCGCAAAGTGGGCCAAGGTTGCCTGCAGGCCCATGATCCAGTAAAAGATCCTACAGAAAAAGAGACGTGAGATCTCAGTTGTCCCAACAGCGACTCAAAGACACAGAGGCGTACGAGGCAAAGATCGCGGCCGGCAGCACACGCAGCAGCAGCGTGTCGAGGACGGCCTTGGCGACGAAATAGCTGAACGAGCCATAGTACATCGCGCCTAGGAGATCACACATATGACCACGGTCGGTTAGGACACGCACCAACCACTCCATCACGCCCGTCGGTCTCAGGTTTAGCCTACCTGTCTCGCGGAGAAAGATGCCGCGCTCGGCGATAAACAGGTCCATCGAGCTCATGCTCGCAAAGCCGAAAAACGTCAGGATGAAGTAGAACGCGCCGCTGCGGTTCTGGAAGCCGGCGAGGTCGTTGGTCACGTGGTTGAAGATCAGCCCGCCAAAGAGCGCGAGCGTCACGCTCAGCGCCAAGTGCAAAAACAGCAGCGACCGGTGGCGGAAAATGTTGCGCGCTGTGCGCACAAAGACCACGCGCAGCTCGATCCACGTGGACCGCTTGGGCGGCGTCGTGCTGTGCGGCGAGTTGGCGCCGACACTGCTGGGCAACTGGATGCGCTCCGGACTGCCCAGTCCCGGCGGACTGGACGGCGACCGCAGTGACGCTGGCGTACCCGGTGTGCCGGGCATGTTGAGCATCTCGTGGATACGCGGCGTGTCGAGCGCGTCGCCCTCGGCGTCCATGAACGGCGACGACTCGGACGATACGCTGTGGCGCGACGTGGTGTAGTACGGCTCCTCGGCCGGCGTGCCCGGCGTGAGCGGCGCCTTCTTGATGGGTGTCTTGTCGCCGTGCTTGGCCTTGAACGCCGCTCGGACGATCGGGATGTTCTTGACGTCGGACGCCACGTCCAAGACAAAGTCGGCGACGTTCTCGTTCTCCGGGCACTTGAAGCCGATGGCCTCAAAGTGACGCTTCGCGCGCTGCGGCGAGCCGTGGTAGAGCATCTTTCCTTTGGCGAGCAGCATGACCTGGTCCAGCAGCATGAACGCCTTGGCGCTCGGCTGGTGGACGCTCATGACCACGATGCGCCCGTGGCTCGCGAGTTCTTTCACGAGCTGCACGACGGCGTTGGCCGACGAGCTGTCGAGTCCCGAGGTCGGCTCGTCGAGGAACAGAATCTGCGGCGACGTCACGAGCTCCATGCCAATGCTCACGCGCCGGCGCTCGCCCCCCGAGATGCCACGCGCGCCCGCGCCATCGCCACTGCCACCAATCCGCGCGTGCTCGACGTGGGCCAGGTTGAGTTCCAGCAGAATGCGCGAGACCATCTCGTGCTTGACAATCGCTGGCACGCTCGCGGGCAGACGCAGCTCGGCCGAGTACTGGAGGCATTCCCGGACCGTGAGCGTCGCAAACAGCGCGTCGTCTTGCTGCACGTACGCGGCGACGCGGCGGTAGTTGCGGCCGATCTTCTTGCTGTCCACCGAGACCTCGCCCGTGAGCTGGCACTTGCCGTTCTCCACGGCCGCGAGCGCGTTGAGCAAGCTCGTCTTGCCCGAGCCGCTGGGCCCCAACAGACCGAGTACTTGGCCGCGCTGCGCGTACCCAGACAAGTCCGAGAGGATGCGCTTGGTCTCGAGCGTCTTGGCGTTCACGACGCGAGCGTTCACGCGCGTAAACTCGAGCATACGGCCGGACGTCGACGTGAGCGCCGCGATCTCGCGGTCGATTTGGGCGATCGAGAGCTTCTTGCCATGGCGAGCGCTTGCCACGCAGCACGAGCAGCAGCACACGCCCAGCACGATCAGCAGCGCGAGCGCGCCGCTCACAAAGAGCGCAAGAAACAGCCCATTGGACCAGATCGAGTCGCTCCCGCCGCCGCCGCCGCCGCCAGACCCCGAGCCCGAGCCACTTCCGGACGGCACGCGCTCGCAGGCCGAGGCCTGGCAGGTCGCGCTGAGCGGCAGCGGCGCGTCTTCAATGTCGATCGAGAGCGACGAGCCGTTCGCGACCTTGATCGACGCCGGTTTGCCGCTGAGCGACTGCTCGACAATGGCCTTGGTGATGGCCGAGCACCCCTTGCCGCACTTGCACATGATGAGCCCGCAGTGGCCGTCACCATGGGCGTTGGTCGGAAAGTCGCACTTGGTGAGCACACAGTCGATCACGTGGTCGCTGTAGACGGTCTCATGGCGCTTGAACACGGCGACGCTGCAGTTCCCGGCCGCGCGGTCGCAGCCCACGGCCAGTGCGCCGTCCGCAAAGAGCTGCTGGAGCGAGGCGTCTAACGCGCAGTCGTAGGTCTTGTGGTCGCTCTCGTTGCGGTAGTCGAGCCCCGTGGCGCACGTAACGTCCGGCGAGCCGAACGCGCGCTGGCAGTCCGAGGCCTGCGTGCACATCTGGCAGCCCAGACCCGAGAAGCCATGTTGGCAGTCGCAGCGCTGAGTCGTGGCGTTCCAGGTCTCGTAGTGCGGGTCGCACGTGGCATTGGTCGTCGTGGCAGCTGCCACGGAGAGCGACGTCGCCGCCACGGCAGGCGGCGTTGGCGACTTGGCCTTGGGGTTTGGCGTCAGTGCCTTCGCCTTGGTAATTGGCGCACTTGTCGTTGGTGTGGTGGCCGTCGTTGTTGGTGTTGGCGCCTTGGTTGTTGGCGTTGGGGCTTTAGCTGTTGGCGTTGGCGCCGTCGCCTTGGTTGTTGGCGATGGCGCCTTGGGTTTGTTGGTTGGAGGGGGGGCCTTGGTTGTTGGCACAGGTGCGCTGGCGATGGTCGGCGTTGGCGCCGCTGTCCATGGGACCCATGCTGACGCAGCGGGAGCGTGCGTGGCGGCGGCGGCGATCGGGGTCGGCGCGAGGATGAAAGCTGCGCACACGACTATCACACCAGCGACCATCGCGCGGTGTTTAGACCGCCATAACGTCGGTGCGTCTGACGACGTACGGACGCGCGGCCGCATGAGGAGGTCTCCCATTTTCCCTGCCCGGAACCTCAAGTGATGGGCGGAAGGGGCCACAAAAGGAGATGATGCCATCAAGTTGTTGTGAGAAGTGGCCGTCAAGTTTCTCAGACTCAGACGCAGATGGAGGGAACTCAACGAATCAGATTTGAGCAAGACATTTATGACGGTAATATAACGGGACACTTCAATCCTGTGTTGAGTAATATATCCGCAAATCAGGTGTGGACACCACACAACAGAGGTAATGAGTCCACTTCCTCGCCAAGCCAGGAAAAAAGAGCAGAGCCAGAAAAGCAACAGGGAGGAGGAAGAAAGCATGAACTTGATCCAGGGCAAGAGCAATCAGTTCCTGCGCGAGGCGATCCTCGAGGGCTCCATCGAGAAGGCGCGTCGGTACCTCACACTCAAGATCGGGAAAGCCGATGTTGGCGCGCTCACCGAGGTACGTTCTGTCGGGACCAATCCCTTGGAACAAGAACCATTCCGCTGAGAACAGTTCTTCTCGCTATTGTTCTTTCACAGAGCGGCGGCTTCACGATGCTGCATGTCGCGTCCATCATGGGCAACACACAGATCGTGATGATGCTGCTCCAGTACGGCTCCGACGTCCACGCGCTCACCGAGGTGCGTACCCCCGCAGAGCGGAATCGCATCGCCCTTGTGTAACCTGGACGTGCCAACGTGTTTCCAATGAGTAGGACGGGTACACCGCGCTGGACCTCGCGATCTGGCGCGGCCACCTGCAGATCATCGAGCTACTGCGCTCCCAAGGCAGCATCGCGCCCATGAAAGGTCTGTTTCTTCCAACATCGCGATTACGGCCGCCAGTCTAAATGGGTTTTTGTTTCCTTGCTGTTGTTGTGCTCGTTGCTGTTTTAGAGCCCGAGTCGCTCAACGGCCGCGTGATCGTCCACTTGAACCGCAGGGCCACGGTCGTCGACTTTGAGCCGACCACGAGCATGCGCTCGCGCGGGTTACGCGCACTCTACTATGAGGACTCTGGCGAGGCCAAGCTCGTGAACCTCTGGGCCGGCACGGACTACAAGATCGTGGGCCAGAACCCGTACTACGAGGACCTCAAGAAGTTTGAGTTCCAGTACGCCGACATCCCCATCACGGTCAACGACTTTGAGGAGCTGCTCCAAGGCCGCGCCGTGATCGACGAGGACGTCGACGACAGCGACAGCGACAACGAGGTCGACGAGGTCGTCGAAGTGCGCGTGCCCCCAGGCCCGCTCGGCGTGCTGCTCGACAGCGGCATTCAGGAATGTGCGGTCGTCCACGGCTTCACCAATTTGCCCACGGGCGGCCCGGGCCCGATCCAGGCCGCGGGCCGCGTCGTCCCGGGCATGTACATCATCGGCATCGACGAGACCAACGCGTCGCTCATGTCGCTCGCGCAGGTCACGCAGTTGCTGGGCAAGCTGGCCCGCAAGGAGAAAATCATCCGCTTTGCGGTCTTCCGCCGCAACTCGACCCACAAGCGCGCCGGGGACGACGACGACACGGATGGCTCGAGCTCCGAGATGTCGTACCGCTCGAGCACCACGGGCGGCCACTCGCAGCACACGCCGCCCAAGCCGGCGCCGTCGCCGTCGGCCGTTAAGCCCCCGGCCGCGCCCACGACGACAACCACGACGTCCTCGGGCATCTTTGGCGGTCGATTCGCGTCCATCGCGTCGGCGATGCTCGACAAGAAAGGCAGCACTGCCAGTAGCGGCAGCAACAAGCCGCCGACGCCTGGCGCCGTGGCGTCTCCCGCCGCGCGGAACAGCCTCGTGGGCGGCGGCGAGATCGAGTGCGTGCACTGCGGCATGCCGTCCAGCTCGCACAAATCGGCCGACTGCCCGTACCGATAGACTCACTCTTGCTACGTAACAAAAACGTCCGCTCTATTGGAAAGGTGGGGTCGCTCTCACTTGCGGCACACGCTCGTTTTCCTTTTCCATCTCGCTACCAGTGCGCTCTCCAGTTTCGCTCTGGTCGTTTGCCTTTTACGCTAGAGAGGGGTAGTAAATAATAACTATTCGGGGCTTGCTTGTTCGTTTTTGGTCTTCCGCTTCGAATCTCTGTAGGATTCTTCGCTTACAGCACCATGTAGCTGCCGCTGCGACGCGTCGTGTCGGGCGTGGGCACCGTCCACGACGTCGTCCCCACCGACTCGTTGTAGAAGTACACCTTGCCCGTCGTCTTGGAGTGCACGGCCACCCAGCCAGGCACCGTCACGGCACCCTCGGGCGACGCGCTGGCCATGTCCATGAAGCTCGAGTCCGCCAGGAAGCCCGAGAAGCTACCGTCCTCACGCGTGAGGTGTACGTCCGAACCCAGCGACAAGTCCATGAGCTCGATCTCCTCGTCTTCACCGTAATCGTCGTCGCTCAACACCATCTCCTCTGCCTGGTGCATCATTCCTGCTGATATCGTCATCCGTTCTGACTGGAGCGCGGCGTTCGCCTGGGCCTCATCCAGGATGACCTGTGCAAAGCCAGCCGCGAGCGCGGCTTCTTCCTGGGCGCGCATCTCAATGTTAGAGATCTTGGCGTACTGGGCCTGGAGCTCGGCGGGCGTGACCGTGCTGGGGCGCATCTTCTTGGACGGCGACTCGGCGGGCTGATTCAGGTTCTTGAGGCTCTCTGCGATCATGGTCATGCGGTCCAAGTGCACCTGCAGATCCGCCAACTGGTTCGCCTCGTTGTAATCAGCGTCGTCATTGTTGTCGAAGATGGGCTCTTCCGTGATTGTCGCGCGTCGCGACTGCGTCACGATCGTTTCAACCATCGGATTCACTCGAGGAGGGGGCAGCTCCGGCGCATTGGGCAACTGGGACGGCTCGACCTCGGTGATCTCAATCTCCGACTTGACGACTCGCGCGCTCGCACCAGGTGCGGGCCGCTTGCGGACTTGCTTGACGACCATGGGCTTGACGATCGTCACTTCATCATCAGCGGACGTCATCGACACAATACTCTGGCGCGGCGTGAGTCCCTTGGAAGACGCCACCGACTGACGGAACGAGTTCTGAGGCGACACTTCTTGGATGATCAGTCCGTCGTCGTCTTCCGTGTCACCAAGCGGCGTGGTCGCTGGAGGCGGAGAGAGCGCCGCTGACACCGCCGATCCGCTGGATCCAGTGGACGGCGTCGTGAGCGTGTCTTCGTCATCTGCATCCGTCAGTTCGTCTTCCGAAACGTCGGTCGAGAGCGTGCCGGCGTTCGCGTACGATGCCCGGTACTTACCCACACCGAGATCCACCGAGCCGTTCGCGCCATTGCCAGAATCCAACGCCGTGGCATCCAGCAAGTTGTCAAAGTCCATGTCACCACCATTGACCGCCGCCGCCGCCGCCGCAGCGGCCACGCCGTTCGCCTCGAGCTCGGCGTCGCCCGGGATCATGTACTCTTGGTCGTCGTCGTCGTCGCTGAGCTCGTCGTCGTCGTCGTTCCCGGCGTCCGCGACGCCAGCCGCATGGAGCATCGTGTCATCATCGGGGGACGACGAGGACCGCGACGTCGATACACCGGACGAGCGGATGGACGACCGTCCCGCCGAGAGCACGCTCGAGTTGTTCTTGGCCGGCCGGAACTGGAACATGTGCGGGATCGTCGACCGGTTGCTCCCGTTGGCATCCGTTGGGTGGACGCGGCCTTGCTCTTCGTGCATCGAGCTCGCCGAGTGAGAGTGGGACGCCTCGACCGAGCTGGCCGAGCGCATCATGCGATTCAAGTGCTGCGCGTACTGGGACTGTTGCTTCTGGAGCTTGCTGCTATTCCCAATGGTCGAGCCCGAGACGCGGCGGTGGTCCATCTCGCTGAGATGCGTCGGGTTGGGGTTCGCGTTGGAGTCGTGGTGCGGCTGCGGTGACTGCTGCGCCTGCAGCATGGAGGCCCGCGCCGAGGACGAACGCCGCGGCAGCTCGCGGCGCTTGGCGTTGCTGCTGCACTGGACGCATATCCGCGCCTTCTTCTTACCGACAAAATCGCTGATCGTACCCGTGGGCGGCGCCACAAACTGGTGGACGCTGCACTGGTTGCAGATCACGTCGCCGCAGGCCACGCAGTTGTACTTCTTGCGCACGAGCGAGAAGCTGCGCGTGCACACCACGCAGCAGACGCGCTTGTGGAGCGGGACCATCTCCTTGGGGCGCGCGAGCACGAGCAGGTCCATGCGTTTCTGGTTGATGTAGTCGCGGAGGCACGCCGAGCGCATCGCGGCTGTGTCGACGATCTTGTGGACGAGCCACGCAGGGAGGCGTTCGCCGAGGTCGTTGATCATCATCGTGTAGAGCTCGATGTTGCCGGGCGAGACCTGGGAGAACGTATGGAGCGTGAGCGTCTTGCCGCGGACAAAGATCTCCGAGTGGTCAAAGGCCTCGAGCTCCTCGAGCTCGACCGACTTGGAGAGCCGGAAGCCCACTTTGCGGCCGTCGCGGTCCGTAAAGTGGTCCACGACCTCGACGTACACGTAGTCGCGGTGCTTGGCGACGCTCGGTGCCAGCGACTTGATGCAGTGCCACTTAACACAGACAAAGCGGTCCGAACGCGTCCGCGGCACGAGCGTGCACAGCACCTGGCCGTCCAGGAACTCGGCCGGGTTCACCGAGCTCTCGTGGGCCACAAAGTCCGAGGTCGTCTCGGTCACCATGGTGTCCATCATCTCGTCAAAGGAAGCCGACACGTTGCACTTGCCGCGTACGGACGCGTCGAGCCGCGGGTCGTCCGAGAGCTCGCCGCCCTTGGCGCGGTAGATCGACACGCCCTCGCGGGTCTTGGCGGGCAGCCACCGCACCGAGCCAAAGCCGTGGCACAGGTTGTACGCGTCGTCCACAGAGCGGTCCACAAAATCGACCAGCATTTGGCAGCGTTCCGGAGAGAGCTCGACCGCGCTCGCGACCAGCATGTCGTCCGCGCGGACCGAGAGCGCGGATGTGGACGGCGACGAGGACGCCGTCACTGCGTCGCTGTGGTCGCTGTAGCTATGGCCGCTGCGGCTGTGCGGGTCGCGCGGTGGGTGCTGGCGGTGCTGCTGCTGGTAAGTGTGGTCACCAGGGCCGGCCACTGAGCGACTCGAGTGTGGACGTGTCGAGAGTCCGAGCGCAGACCGCGACCGCGAGCCGGCCCGATCGTCCGCGCGGCCGGCCGACGGGAGTGCGGACGCGGACCTTGATAGTGGTTGGTGCGCGGTCTGTTGCTGATGCTGGTGGACGAAGTTGGATGCGTACACGGCGCCGAGGCGGTCGCTGTCGGGCGCGGACGACGACATGTGGGACGGCGGCGGCAGCGAGCCGCCACCGCTGTTCGAGCCGAGGGCGCGCCGCATGGGGAGATCGAGGATGCGGTCGAGTCGATGTGGGTCACTGTGTGTATTGGTACTACGCCTGCGGATCGGGAACAGATTTCTCGAGGCGCTGGAACAGGAATCGCACGGCAAACGAACGGCGCGGACGTTGATACAGAGGAGGACACGGCGCGGCACGGAGTCGACTTCCAAAGGACTTCCCTCTGTGTGATTCGTTCGTGCGTCTACGTGCAGACACTGCCGAAGAAGGATACCGACGCCGGACGCCACTCGCTCGGAGAACTAGTGCTGCCGACAAAGGAGTCCGCACTTCCACCGAGGCGACTCGCGCTCGGGTGTTGTCTTATCACTCGAGTGTGTCGGCTGGCTCGATGATGTCCGGAACACAAAACCCTCGGTGCGTGCCAGTCCCAGCGTCCCGCGCTATTTTTGTGGGGAGAAGAAACAGGAGGAGGAGGGGAGGGGAAAGAGGGAGGGAGCGATTGCCTTGCCAGAAAGACCCGAGCCCTTGTGCCGCGGAGGAATCTGCCCGTCCGCCGATGGTGCCAGTTGGCGAAAGCCACACGGTTTTTGTTGCTGCAGCACTCTCTCTTTCATCCTCTCTTGTCTCCTCCACACTTGCGAAAAGCGACACCAGACCGTGACGGGACCCAAGCGCCGAAACCATGTGGACCGTGGTTAGGGCAGCAGCATTTGAAGGCAAACAGACTCTGGTCCAGAAGGATAGCGAGTCCCGAGTTTCACGCGCGCTGACACCTGTCGGTTGATACTTACCCTACCCACAAGACATACCGCACCGACTCTGCGCTCTGCGGTGCACCATCATGACGTGCCAACTCAACGCTTGTGCCCCTGTTGAAAGAACCATGGATCCCAGTCTTGCTGAAAGTTCAGGTGAACGCGACCACTGGATGTCAGCGAGCAACTCGGGAAAGTTCCTGCTTGGCGACGCTCTCTCTGGCGCTCTTGACCTTGTACCGGTACTTCTAGTACTTCACACACGGTCGGAAATTCCGGATTCGGACTCGGAATCCGACCGTTTGCAGTAGATTCGGATGCAAGACCCATTTGGATTTCCAGATGCAGGTTTCTTCCTTCCTGGCCACTTGGCGGGTTGCAGCCAGATCCCTCAGCTCCACTCTGGGTCAATCTTGGAAGGAACTGTACGCTGGGTGTGGTTACTGTCGGGTGCCCGCACCCAAGAATCCGAGTCGCATTCTTGGGAGTACTAGTATTACGGACGTGGAGACTGGTTCTCCCGATCCTGGCGGTTGAACTGGAGATCGCGCTGTTGTTCCGACTTTCTCTTCGGGTCACGACCGTCCGACCGTCCATCAACACGCTCTTGCTGGAGTGACATGGCCTCGAGAGCACTCTCTATGACAACATGCCGCTCTCGCGATGCTGAGATTCCCAGTGGGAACGACTCGAAGCAAGTACCGATCGGATATGGAACAATCTCCCCGTTCCTGCAGGAGGAATAAATGATGGCTGCTCCGGCTGATCTGGATCGTACCTCCCTCTGTCGCAAGAGTACAGTAGGATTTATTGCCATCGAGGCTCGATGTCTGCTCCGAAAGAAACCACGCAATTCAAGAGGCACAAATTGACTGAACAAAACGAGTCGCAACGACTCCAGGTCAAGTCGCGAATACAGGCCGTCTGTCTGTACACTCGGCATGCACTGGCAACACTCGTATCATACGAGGGCACATACGACGTATGGGCCCTTCATGCCGGGACACCAACGACAAGCATTACCAAGCCGAACTACCGAAGTAATGCTGTGGCGATCCACCGCGCGGCGTGAGGAAATGTTCCACCACCTCGTGACAGAACCCCCACATGGAAACAGCACATCATCAGATCATCCCGCCTTGGGTTTGGTACTGCACTCCCAGCTCTCTCTCTCCCTCCAAATCTGGTACTGGTACCGTTATACGGTGGACGCCATCAGCAGACGCTCACAGCCCAACCAACCTTGACAGCTCGCTTGAGCGCTCATGAACCAGATACACGCGCCTCCAGATTGTCAGTAGGAGCTTTCATTGATTACGACTGTCAACGATCAGTCCGTGCAGTCACTGTCATTCGTCGAGTCAACAGGACAATGTGCAGTGTCTGCCATGCATGTCAGTCCATTGAGGTACACCCAACGTCAGTCACACGCGGGTGTCTTGTCACTGAAACGAGGGAATTGACCCACCAACTCAATGCGGCATTGGTGACGACGGCATTCGAGCGACGGCATGGAGGTGACGATTGGCGGGCGCGAGTACGCGCTCTCGGAGACGCTCCACAGCGACGAGCTCGCGCCGATCTTCGCGGACGCGTGGACGGCGTCGCGCGTGTGGTACGCGAGCCAGTTCCTGTCGGAGCAGCTCGTGGCCTTCGCTGGGGACGCAAAGGGCGACAGCAACCACCACCACGCGTTTGACGTCGCCGACGGCGGCTCAGTGATCGAGCTGGGTAGCGGATGTGGGCTCGCGGGGCTCGTCGCGGCCGCGCTGGGCGGTGATGTGCTTCTCACCGACCAGCACGAGGCTGTGGATCTGCTGCAGCGCAATGCGCAGCAGAACATGCACACGGCCGACGAGCAGCGCCGCGTGGCCGTGGCCGAGTATGAGTGGGGCACGCTGCCCGCGCAGTCACAGCTACCGCGCACGACGTTCGACTACATCCTCGTCTCCGACTGTACGTTTGGTGATCCACGCATGCGCTTGTGCTTCTCGTCGATCCTAGTAAGCTCATTGTCGTATGGTGTAAATCGCCAGGTATCAATCCCATCTACGGCGTCGAGTCCTGGCGCAACCTCGCGCGAAGCATCAACATGCTGAGCGGTGATGACACCGTCACGTACCTTGCCCACGAGGCGCGTGGTAGTGATGAAGCGATGGACGATTTCCAGGCCTTCAGCGCGACGTTCTTGAACTGCACACGCATTGCGCATCTGCCAGACAAGCGGCTTAGCCTCTTTAAAATTAGAAGACAGACCAGCTCCGCGTGAGATCTGGGAACACCTCCCGTTCACCTAAGTCTATGTTGATTGAGCACCTCTCCATTATAGACGCGAGCATACATGAGTGGCGCGGCCGACGCGCCTGGAGTCGGCGTGTTCTGGGGCGTCGAAGGCGCCGTCACCGAACCTGCGAGAACACGTCTCCCGGTGCTGCACCAGCAGCCACAGACGCCACATGAGCGTGTTACCGCCGTCCGCCATCGCAAGTCAGTGTCTCTACCTGATCAACAACAGGGATCCTCGACGCAACTTGTGCTCCCGTCGGATCCGCAGTCGGTATCTGCGCACGACTCGACTCGGTCGCTCTTGAGCGTGCTGCAGACGCTGTGGCGACGTATCGCCAAAGACTCGCACGCGTTCATTCAACAGATCACCGACGGCAAAGAGATATCCGTGGCAGATCACAAATATTTGCGCACGCCGTACTATAGCGGAGGCGCGTACCACGAAGATAAGCCGTACTTTTTGCGCGAGAAGCAAGCAGAGCTTCAACGTGAGACGATGAAGAAGCAGGTGAGTCGAACACTCCGTGGCATGAGCCACCTTGGTTGACTGTGATCCTTTTGCATAGACCCAGGTGCATCGCGAACTGCATTGTGCGCCGGACGATCGCCAGCACTATTTTTTCGATCGACGTGCGCGACTGCCGCTCAGCGACGCAGCTATCCGGAAGTTGACGAAGCGAGATGAACGGAACATGGTAGAGAATCGACTGATTGATCGCCATGACCACAAAATCCAGCATTTGCTCCATGTGCTTCAGGCAGAATTGGCCAACGAGACTCAACGAGAGATCCGTACGCAACTTCAAGCCGCTCGGCACTGATTCTTTATGGTGCTCACTTTCGGGGTGTGAAACAGGAGCGTTGGCGTACTGGAGTCCGCACAAACCGCTTTCTCGGCAAAGTAAACGGCACGTCTGCAATATCATCAAAGAGCGCTATGAAGCGGCCGACAGAATCATGAGGATACTTGAGGTTAACTTGGGTCGGGATGGCATGACTGTATTGTCGTTAGTTCATTGACGATCTTTCTGTCTTCCCACCAGGATTATCACATTGTGATAGGAGTGGACGCGGCAAAGTACCTAGAAGAGACAATTGCGCGGGGAATGGCTTTGAATACTCGATCGTGACATTTCTAGCCAGATTTCTCGGCACCCCTTCGTCTACTCTTGAGGGATCCTTCAATTGCAACGAGATCCAAACACACCTGCAGCCGCACCGTGTACATCATGACGTTATGTTCTTGTGTGTTCTGGTAGTTCATCCAAACGTTACCGTGCAACCATGATCCACTTACCTCCTTGAGGCGATGCGTTTTAGCCTTCCCAGTTGAGAGAGTAGCTGTCTTATTTCCTTCTCGGACCTGAAAATATCGGATCAGTCATTTGAATTCGCAAGACAAGCGACTCCTGATTGGACTTACGACTCGGCCTTGAGCAGAAGATTTATTGACCTTTGTCATCAAGGAGACCTTTTCAGGCCGTCCGGGTGTTGATGACGATGACGACGACCCACGAGGGGCATGATTGCGTACACTTAGGCTACGCCTAGAATTCAGCAGTGTCTTGCCGTCGCTTGGATCTTGCTTGGAGAAGATAGCACTGCGTTCTTCGGCTCGAAGAACATTCTTGTTCAGGCGATCTTCGAGCGACAAAATGTGATTCTTCAAATCCTCGTCGACTGCAGAGCTTCTCGCCGCATCGCTGCGAACGGCGCCTATGATCGTTGATAGTTGCTGAAGATTATGAGGTTAGTCCCAGCTGCATCCATTCAATGAGCGCACCGGTAAACACACCTTCTCCAGAACCCTCGTCACAGTATCTGTAATCTGTGCGATATCGTTCGCTCGACTGTATGCGCCACTCTGTCTGTGCGATATCGTTCGCTCGACTGTATCCGCCTCTTGCGTCTCGGTTCTTGTGATCGTCGGAATATTCACATGGATCATTTCACTCTACGGCAACCCTTCGGTAAATGCCCACATTGACTCGAAGTCGTTCTCCAAACGTACCTCATGCTCGAGATCTTCGACTCTTTGCTCCAATCTACCAAGCGTGATTCAACAAGGTTATGGTGATGGTGAGACCCATTTCTCCTGACAAGAAGCATCATAAGTAAACTCACCGTGACACAGCCTCCAAAAACTGCGTGATGTACATCTTTGTTTCCGTCCTTACTGATTCAACCTAGTCATCATCGGTGTGAGGATGGCATGATCCTGCACTGCAGTTGGATTGAACGACTGGGATCACTCACCGCATTTTCTGCCACAGCGTCTGCATCGTGACGCAGCTTTTGTTCAACTTCCCCAAGCGCGATCAACACTTTTGTCCTCTGTTCAAAGGAAGATATTTCAAATCAGCGGTAGATAAGCCATCCAATAGCACCACTGATTCTTACCATCCCATCTGCTTTGGATAAAGACTCGTGCGCAAGGGTTGCAAACTGCTGCTCGGCTGCCTCCAGTCGTTCTGCGAGACGATCATACTGCGCCTCTGTCGCTTGTTGCGCATCTCGTGAGCAAGATTGTACCACTCGCAGGGCCTCCTTCAGCCGATGCTGGTTTTTCCGAATCTCTTGGATCTCCTCCATTGCTGGCTCCATATCATCGAACGATTTCGCAGATCGCTTGGACACCTCGACGTACTTCCTATCGTCGACTTCCGCTTGTAAGCCAACGACAGTTGCGCTCAATAGATGTTGAGCGTCCAGGCATTTGCGGAGAAAATCCTTCACCTCGTGGATTTCCACTATCGCGCTTTGGTCAATGCGTTCGACTTGATCGCGTATGCGTCTCCATTTTTCCTCGTCAGACCGTGTCAAGCGAGCCAGGTCAGCCTTCCAACCGGCCTCAATTTCACTCGCAAACAGCTTCACGTTCGATCGCTGGATGCGATACACCAATACAGTCAGATACAAACTATCGAAAAGTGTACAAGTGACGTGCACGTACGAGCTCTTCGTGTTGTTCTTCAATCACAATATATTTCTCCGAGAGCGAATTCCGGATTCGCTCCAGGTCCTGGCACACAGAAAACCATCAGAACATATCCATCAATGTATGAACAAAGCCTCCACCCACTCACCTCATCCAGTCGGTCGGTGACAAGTTGGCGCAGAATATCCATGTACTGGTCTGCGTCGCCCTGCGCGTTCTGCATCGTCTCAACGCGCGCTTCGACCGCATACACGAGCGTCTTTAGATCCTGGGTCTCACTGTCCAGCGTCACTTTCACAGCCTCTAAATCCTGGCGCACTTCGCAGCTCAGCGTCTCGACAAACGTGTCCGTGCGCCGCATGTGTTCCTCGCTTTCCGTGATGCGTGACTCGTGGGTCTGCAGCTCGGTCGAGTACTTCTCCATCCATGAGTCCATTTTGCTCGCGAACGCCGTGAGCTCGGACCGTGACTGGTCAGCATTCTGCTCCATGTACTCCTGGTTCAGCCGGAACACTTTGGAGAGCGAGCTGATCTTCTGGTCGTTGGCGATCTGCGTGGCCTCGAGCACGGCGAGTCGCTTCTCAAACGTCTGCGCGCTCAGGCACGCAGCCGAGACGCGCTCGAGCTGCACTTCCAGGAACGAGATATACGCGTTGCGGTCCGTGAGCAGCTGCTTGGCGTTGCGGTCGCCGCCGTGCTTGAGCATAGCGTTGCTGCGCATATAGTCCTCGTAGTACGACCCGCTCGTGCCGCGCGCCGCCGCCATATCGTTGTTTCTTCTCGAGAAAACAAGAAACGCGGGCGGGGAAACGTGCAGGGAAGAAGGACCATCACTCCATAGTGTGAGGAAACGATCTTGAGGCGGTGCGCCGCGCCATGCGAACTTAGTGCGAACTTAGCATGTTGAAGCTGAAACCACCCGTCCCACAGTTGGTGGCAACCCTTGGCATTTAGTTCCTGATTGACTCGCCGGGTGTTGGCGACGCGTTCGCGCTAGACGACGGAAAAACAAAGAGGCCAATCCTCCAGTGTGCAGCGAAGGCCCCCCCTCGCCGCGCTGCGGAGCGACCATGAGCAACTCGCACCGCGTGTCGCCGGAAGTGTCCATCAAGAATGAAAGCCAACCCAAGCTGCCAGCGCTCACGCCCAAGTCGCCGACGACCATGAAGTCGGCGCGCAGCATCGCCAAGAACCTTGCGAGTCACACCAAGAAGGCCACGAACACGCCGCAGAAACCCTCGGACCCGATGGAGCACTACAGTCCGTTCCGTCGAAAGTGCGCGGCCGTGCTCGACTCGCGCTGGTACACCGTGCTCATGTTGCTCATTACAGTGTACGCACTTTTCGGAGACGACATCCGCCTGAGTGCCGCCAAGAAAGCGTCCGACAACGGTTTCTACTCCATGGCCACGGTCTGCCTCGTGCTGTTCTCGTTCGAGTTTCTCATCTCGTGCTACTGCAAGCCCGGGTACCTCTTCAGCTTCTACTTTGTGCTCGATTTTATCGCAACGTTCTCAGTTTTGCCCGATATTGGCTGGGTTTGGTCCGAAATCACGGGCGCAGGCGCGAACCAGAGCTCCTCTGCCGTCAAGGCTAGTCGCGCGACCAAGGCAGGTAGCAAGGCCGGTCGAATCGTGCGAGTTGTCCGTGCCGTACGGCTCTTTCGCGTGGTCAAGATCCTCAAGTGGAAGCACAAGGACGACGACGGCGGCCAAGCTGTCATGCAGGAAAGCAAGGTCGGCAGTAAGATGGGCGAAGTCACGGTGCAGCGCGTCGTGATTCTCGTGCTGTTTCTGGTCATGCTGCTTCCGGTCTTTGACGGCGGGTACACGCAGCAAGAGTACCGCTACCAGGACGTCGGGCTACGAGCGATCCATATTTTGCTCACGGCCGGAATGACCACGACCAACTCGATCGAGTTTAAACGGCTCTTCTATGGGTATGTGCGAGACGCTGGAAACCTCGTGTACATGCAGCTCGCGACAGTGAGCAACGATGAGTTGCTCTCCCAAATCAACAACATTCGCTTCCAGCCCTTGGACTCGCCCGGCGACGAGTATAACCTCACCGTGAACCCGGACAATGGCTGGAGCGCAGCGGATTTCTTGACCGACTACGCGTTGGTGACCAACGCGTATCGCGATTCGGAGGTCAACATTGTGAAGACCTACGGCTGTTACAACTCGTCGTTTATCGTGACCGACATTCCGGACGCGACCAGCCCGTGCATTTCGCTCGCGATCTTCGATTTATCAGAGACGTCCAAGTCTAGCGCCGCCTACAATATCCTCAAGACCTGCTTCATCATCGTCGTGCTTGTGAGTGCCTCCACGGCCTTCATCCGCACGTCGCGCAAGCTCGTGCTGGAGCCGATCGAGCGCATGATGTTTATAGTGCAGCGTCTCGCCGAGAACCCACTGGCGAGTGTGCAGACGTCGGCGAACGACGCGGAGATTCGCAAGAATGCGAAGGAACAAGGGTTTGAGACGGCTCTGCTAGAGCTCACGCTGTCCAAGGTTGGCACGCTGATGCAGGTCGGCTTTGGCGCTGCCGGTGCCGACATTATCGGCAAAAACATGGGATCCGGGGACCTTGATCCCATGCTGCCAGGTAAGAAGATCACGGCGATCTACGGGTTCTGTGATATCCGTCAGTTCACAGATACAACCGAGTGCCTCCAAGAGGAAGTCATGGTGTACGTGAACAAGCTGGGAAACATCATGCACTCGGGTACGCACCACTACTACGGCATGGCCAACAAGAATGTCGGCGACGCGTTCTTGCTTTCCTGGAAGATCTGTGATGGCGAGCTGCCGTGCTTTGCGCGATTCACGGACTGCCCCACCGAGGAAGATCGCCTGCAAGTCGAGCAGGCGGTTCGCTGTCCGCCCAACCAAGGCGCCGGTCGGAAACTGCGTCGTATTACACCCACCGAGATGGCCGACAGCGCGCTCACGGCCTTCATCAAGTGCTTGATCGATCTGGACAACGCCAACACCGATGGCTGCCTCACGGAATACCTCACGCGCGAAAACGTTATCAAGCGCTTCGGCCCTGGCTTCCGCATCAAGATGGGCTTTGGCATGCACGTCGGGTGGGCCGTGGAAGGAGCGATTGGCTCGCGCTTCAAGATCGACGCGACGTACATCTCGCCGCACGTCGAGATGGCCGATCGTCTTGAGGCTGGCTCCAAGATGTTTGGCACTCCCGTCAACGTCTCACACTGGTTCGCTTCGCTTCTTTCACCGTCAGCGCGCAAATTCCTGCGTAAGATGGACCGCATTAGTATTCGCGGCGTGGATACGCCTGTCACGGTGTACACCTTTGACGTCACAGTCCATAAGAAAGGATTCGGCACACCCAAGATCGACCCGGTCTCGGGCATGCAGCAGCCCGTGGACTTTGAGAACGACCCAGAGTACATGGAAATCCGTGAAGGGCTCGAGCCGGCTTTCCTCGAGTCGGCTGCTAGCGGCGTGGAGGCCTATATCGCCGGCGACTGGCCAAAGGCTCGTCATTACCTGACTCACGCACAGCAGATTCGCCCGAACGATGGTCCCTGCAAGTATCTCATGGCTGTACTGAAGGAGAATAACTACGAAGCGCCCGCCGACTGGAAAGGATATCGGTACGTCGCGGGCTATTAAGCGCAGGTTAGGATTCTTACATTTTTCTTCATTGTGTTTCTGCATATTTTTCCATCTTTATATTCATGTCTTCCGACGCCCCGTGATGTTCCGTTTCCTTTCACTTGCTTCTTACCACTATACACAACGACCACTGCTTCCTCCTCACTGGGACCACGCGAAATTTGCCAAATAACTGACCATTGTTTGGATCACCTCTCCGGACCCGCACGTTCACCTGACTCGGGATTCGAGTAAATCCGCTTTTCACCTATCATACACGCTTCACGTGAGGGGCCCGACTTGTTTCTCTTCATGACGATTCGGTGGCCGTGATCACCCTGCTTCTTTTGTTGTGGTTTCCTTCCGCGTTTGCTTGATGTCGTGGAGATCTCCCCCATCGACTACGAAGAAGTCCAATCCAGTAAACCCGTAGATCGCTAGTGCTGCACGTGCCCACGGCTCAACCTCGCCCGTGCTTCTCTGTCCTTGGCCGCAAAATACTCGCCGGAATCAAAATGCTTTTTGCCCTCCGAAAGCTTTCGACTGAGAAGAACACTTCTCGCCGCCAAACGGGCACCGTCGTCACGGGTTTGGCTCTGATTAAGTCGCGCCGCAGTCACACCCGCGTGAACAGCCCAGCCTCCACGCCCCGTAACTTGCTGTGCTGTTTGGACGGTAGTACCCGTTGGATGCGCCGCCCGGCCCCCCAACGCAGCATCTTCGGACAGCTTCATGTGCTTCGCCTGCGGTTTCATCACCGGACTTATGGGCTCCTCGTCTTGGTTGGACCCCGATACGTCCATGTCAGTCGACTTGTTCACTGCGTTGTTATCGGGAACTTCTGCCGCGGATTTACCGGCACGTTCAGCTTGCTTCGCGGCTGCCTCCATCTGGTAGTCAGCCGAGTCAAACCGTTGACGATCTTTCAAATTCTTTCGGAACAGGATGTTTGCCGCCATTAGTTTACCGTACGGTTGCTGCTTCCCCGGCGGAGCCGACACAGGCGACGGTTGTTGTTGCTGCTGCTGCGGTGAAGTCGCTGATGCCGGGTTCTTGGCCGCGATGAAGTTCTCCTGCTGACGCAACAATGTGTTGCGGCGAAGATCGTTCTGGGGCTTCGCTCCTTGTGCGCGTCCGCCACCGAGGCTTCCATACTTGCCGGCGTCGCCGGGGGACTGTCCACCGCCGAGGCCTCCATACTTTCCAGCATCACCTCGCCCGCCAAAGGCTGCGGCGCCGCTGCTCGCTCGCACGGACGGGCTCATCTGGTTGCTTCGTGTGACAGCCGCTCGCGCTGCCGACGGCGAGTTCACAGGGCTTGAGGCCTCAGGACTAATGTTGAGCGTGAGCGCGCCGCGGTCGAGTGCTGGTTCGCCGACGTCTTCCATGTTCACGTCCGTAGTCACACCAAGGCGTGCGAGCTGGTAGTCAGCCGAGTCAAAGTGGCGCTTCTCCTGGAGCTTGCGCTGAATCATGATGTTGCGCGCCGACAAGACCGCGCTCACCGTTTTGGCGCCGCCGCCGACACCTACGTTCGGCTGCTGGAGAGCGCCATGTCCACGCGACGGCGCCGACGGCTGCACGGGCGGTGAAGGCGGCGAGTTCATCTCTTGGTTGCTGACGTCCTTCATCTCGTAGTCTCCGTCGCCACTACTCACATTACGGCCATCTTTGAGCGCGTGGGCAAACACCATGCGACCGTGGGCCGGCGAGAGACGCGGCGACTGCAGCGCGACCATGGTGCCGCCACCGAATCCACTAGCACCAGCCGCCGGGCGAGGCGACGCTACTGCCGATGACGGGGTCGACGACTGAGGTGGTGCGTTTTTGGCATCACTCTGCATGGCCTGGCGCACCATCTTCATGGCGTAGTCGGCCGAGTCGAAGCGCTTGCGCTCCGAGAGCCGGCGGTGGAGCACCTGGTTGCGCGCCGACAGCGCCGCGGCCTCGGAGCGCATGCGCATGGCCTCGGTGCTCATGCTGTTGGTGCTGGTTGCGTTGGTGTTGCTGTTGCTGTTGACGGTCGCGGCGGCGTTACCTGCGTATGCTTGGATCGGCACAGGGGAAATGTACATCGCGCGGCGATTCGACGACGGCGTCGACGTGTGGAGATCCATGCCGCGCCATTGCGAGCGGCCGCCGCTGCCAGAGCC
Organism: Pythium biforme; assembly: GCA_023337735.1. Taxonomy (NCBI): domain Eukaryota; phylum Oomycota; class Peronosporomycetes; order Pythiales; family Pythiaceae; genus Pythium; species Pythium biforme. Next base: position 22,790 of record JAADXJ010000056.1, on the reverse strand, counting down.
CGTCGACGGGCTCGCCATGGCGCCGCCCACACCGGGAGACCGCGACACGAATCGCGCGCGCTTGTCCTCCATGTTGTTTCCTTCTCTTTGCTGCGCTTGGACTTGGCGGGAAGCGACGTAGTTTACCACACCCGCGCACTCAGCGTTTGGTGTGGGTCTGTTTCTTTTTTACTTGACACCAGAACTATTGGAACAACCTTCGAGGTTTTTGTTCCGCTCCTCTTGATCTCCGCTGGGCGCGTCGACCGACTCTGTCTCGAGACAAGACACGCTGGTAATCGCCGTCAGGTCAGCTGATGGGGTTCCGCGCCACGGTAACTTGGTCGAAGCGGGACGCGAATGGATGGGCTGCCTCCAGTGGCTTTTTGCTCCTCCGGGGTGGCTCTCTGGGGTTAGCTTGCAGCGGTGCGTCGCTCCGCTCCTTTTCCAAGGCACTGCGCAGCCAACAACCAGGGCCACGTCGCTCTCGATGTTGATGCGAGCGTGGGGAACACAATTTTTGCTTTTTTTTTCGCCGAGCACCCCACCACTTCGAGATCGTGGAAGGACAGTCGGTTATTTATGCAGTTAGATTTCACTGGCCAGATTCGAACAAACGTCAGCGCCCGCTCATCTGTGCGGGCAGCCTCTGATGGTTTTGTTCTTTCTTTTCAACGGAAAAGAAAAGAAACTGCCGACGCTTCCAAAAATTCATCGAAGGGGCGGACAAACGAGAAGTTGCAGAAAACACAGACACTTCAACCTGCCAAAGCCGATGCGACGAAACATTTATGTTTCGGAGTGATCCTTATAAGGATCACTCCGTTTGCCAAATGTAATTTACCGCCCGCCATCAAGTGGGCCCAAAAACGAGAGTGACCTCCACCATCATTTTTCATTACTTACCCATCGCCGATGTCCAGTACGAACTTAGGAAGATGGTCAAAATTCTTCTGGATCTTTCTAGCACATGACTATTGGCGGACTGGTTCGAAGTGCGGCACTCATTTCGGATGTTTAGAGGTGTATAGGTACCGGTACTCCCAACTTATTATAGCCAGTTTATGCATGCCGAACCTACAGTGTTTCAAAAATAATTGTGTCGGTTTTGAGTGTGACAACCCTGAACATCAGTGGGGCGGTCGATCCGGTTTTTTTCACCTAGATGTTCAAGCCATCCATGCACCATGATCAATATGTTCTTACAGAGGTACCCCATAGAAAAGGTAGTACTGTAGTCTAATCTACGATGATTGGCTGAAACCATGCCCGCGTTGATCACCAGCAGTCCGCCGGCAGTGGATGCCAAGAGGTTCCAATTGGTCACCAAGGGATACGAAGCACGATCGCGACAAGGACGCCGCCACGATGATCAGCAGCGAGTCGAGCGACGAGGAGTTCGAGACGCTGCACAAGCAGAAGGTCGCGCCGCGCAAGAAGCGCCGTGTGGATACGGCACCTGCCCCAGCTGCGGCCGCGGCCAAAGCGCCCGTAGAAGTAAAGCCGGCCGTGGTGGCCGATGCGGCCGGCGACGATGCGGACAACACTCGCGAGAAGCCCGTAGAGGAGGACGAGTCCCACGTTGTGCGGCCCGACATGTCCCGCGAGGAAAAGAAGGTGATCCGCAAGAAGCGCCGCCTCGACAAGCGCGAAGAGCTCGCGAAGCAACTCGACGACAAGTCCCGCCGCGAGACCGAGCGCGAGCGCCAGCTCAAGGGCCGCGGCTACACGCTCACGATCGCCGTGCCCGGCTCGATCGTTGAGAACGCGCAGACCAAGGAGCTCAAGTCGTACCTCGCCGGCCAGATCGCGCGCGCCGCGGCGATCTACCAGGTCGACGAGATCGTCATTTTCGACGACCAGCTCGGCTCGACCCGTGGCGACGGGTACCACAAGAAGCGCGCGAACGACCCACACGTGTTCATGATGCGTATCCTGCAGTACCTCGAGACGCCGCAGTACCTGCGCCGCGCGCTGTTCCCGATGCACAGCGATTTGAGTTGCGCCGGCCTGCTGAACCCGCTCGACTGCCCGCACCACTTGCGCAGCGACGAGTGGAGCACGTACCGCGAGGGCGTCGTGGTCGACCGTCCGCTAAAGGAGAAAGAAGGTTCCCACGTGAACGTCGGTCTCCAGAAGGAGGTCGTCGTAGACAAGCGCATCCAACCTGGCATCCGTGTGACCGTCAGGATCGACGAGACCACCAAGGACCACAAGAAGAAGAGTGCGTTTGGTGGTGGCCCCTCTGATCCTGACCATAGATATTAACGTTGTGGTACTGCTGTGTATAGTGATGGGTACGCTCGTGTCCTCGGCCGAGCCGCGCGAGCAGGTTGGTGTGTACTGGGGGTACACGGCGCGGTACGCCTCGAGCTTTCAGAACGTGTTCAAGGAGTCGCCCTACAAGGACGGCTACGACCTCAAGATTGGCACGTCGAACCTCGCCAAGACCACGGTCAACGACGACGGCTTTCTCCTGCCGCGCCACCGCCACGCGCTAATTGTGTTTGGCGGGCTCGCGGGCATCGAAGAGTGCGTGAACGCCGACGAGACCGTACCCATGAGCGGCGACAACGCGGCGTCGCTGTTCGACGTCTGGGTGCGGACGTGCCCGACCGACGGCTCGCGGTCGATCCGGTCCGAGGAGACCGTGCTCATGTCGCTCGCGACGCTGCGCAAGCCGCTCACGGACAGCAATCGCAAGTGAGTTGGTGGTATTGAGCAGCAGTCAAATGCATCGAAGAACAAACCCAAACAATAGAGAAGTCTTGAGTGCGTCAATCAATACTGCGCGGGTTTACTTACTAAAGCTCATGGGAGCGAGGCTTTCTTGTTGCCTATAGATACTACTGGACGGTGCCGGGGAGAGAGCGAGAGAGTGAGAGAGAGAGGATTACTTCTTGAGAGCGCGAGACGGGAGAGGAGAAATTGCTCGGACGGAGGATGGGAATTTCAAACGGCCGACAACACCACAGACGGCAAAAGGTCAGTTCGTTTGGCGCTTGGTCGACGGGCACTTCTTATAGCAGTGGAACTATTATCGCAAGCAGCAACAAGAGGCGTTAGTCAAGAGGCGTCCCGAGAAACCCGCCCGCGGAGAAAAACACTCACCTTGCGGGTACACATGAGCGTGCGGTTCTTGCCGCAGCAGCAGAGCTCTTTGCACACGGGGCAGCCGTCCGCGAACACGGTTTCGCTGTGCTCTTCGACCATTTTCTCGGCGCACTTTTGGCAGAAAATGTGCGGGCACTTGCTACATCGCACGTTCTTCTTGCGCAAATTGCCGCAGCGGTGGCACGACGCGCGGTGCCGCATGTGGACGTCGTGGAGCGCGCCGAGTCCGCTGCCAATGTCCATGAGCGCGTGGCTCCCCAAGCCGAGGTGCGACGAGCCGTCGGGCGACGCGCTAGGGTCCACGTAGCCGCCAAACGCCGACTGCGCGCCGCCGCCGGCCGCGCCATAGTGGAGCGCGTTCGCGAACTGGCCGTCCGCGCCGAGGTGGCCGTGCGAATGGTAGTACGGCGACGTGTTGCCGCCACCACCTCCGTGGAGCGGATCCATCGCGTGAGACGCAGTTGCACTGTGGCTGTGCGAGTTGTACTGCGGGTAGTCCCAGAGCCCTGTGCTCGCTGTGGAGGAGACCGAGTCCTGGTTGTACGACGCCGAGCTGCTGGTCGAGAACGCGCTCGAGACGCCACCACCACCAGCGCTGCTCCAGAGGTCGTCGTCGCTCGAGTTGCCGTACAAGTAGCTGGCATCGCTCGGTCCTAAAGACGCGACACCGCCAAGCTTGTTGGCGCTGCCCACGGCGGCATCCCCGGCGTGGGCCATGAGCGCCTGCTCGAGCTGGTCCACGAGACTCGCGCCGTCCTGGAGCGACGACGGCAACCACGAGACGTTGTCGACGCGCTCGATCGCGCGCGGACTGCTGCTCCAGTGGCGCAGCAGCGGCAGCGCGCGGCGCATGGCGTCGCGCTCGAGACTCGAGACACGCAGCAGCACGTCGATGTGGGAAAACTCGTGGATGTAGTGGCACACAAGGGACCACACTTGGGCATTGAACGGCGGCGGCGGCGCCACGGCCGGCGACGGGTGCTGCAGCGCCCAGCCATGGGCGAACGACGATTCCTGCCAGTGGCGCGCAAACCGCGCGTCGCCGCCTTCGAGCCGCTGCCACACATCGAGATGGGTCGGCAGATTGAGCGTGTGCGCGAAATACCCGGTGAAGAACGCGCCGCCATGCTCAGTGTAGAGCGCGTACACCCAGCCGCTGGGCACGACCAGCGTCGCGCCGCTCTTGATCGTGCACTTGATGCAACGGTCGACGCGGTCCGCGAGGAACACGGACGAGAAAGGCGTCTTGGCGTCGGTCTTCCAGTCGCGGAACGCGTCGATGTGGGTGCTCGTGGGTTCAATCAGAAACACGTCGAGGTCGCCATTGGACACGGCAAGCCACGTGGCCTTGCAGTCGGGCGCGACCGAAAAGTCAAAGAACGCGCCTGGTCCGCAGAGCGTGCCGTAGCACTCGGGGTTGGCCTCGCGGTTCGTGGCGCCGCTGGTGCTGGGCAGCAAAAAGTTCCAGTCGATCTCGTTGACCGCGAGGGGCGCGGCGACCTCGTGGCGGAACGCCGTCTCGAGCACGCGGAACTGGGCTGTGAGTGGCGCGTCGGCCGCCGGGTGCGAGAGCCGCGCCTGCCAGCCCGTGGCAGAGAGTTTGAAGCTTTCTTGGGAGCCGACGTCAAGGCCGCGTACCGTGGACGCCGTGTTCGTAAGCAGCGCGCTGACGTCCTGGAGCCCGATCACGGGCAGCGCGCGCGCGAGCCCGGCGATGCTCCAGTTGGCGTCCACGATCAGCAGCGGCTCGTCGAGCGCGTGGAACTTGAAGTACGTAGGCGTGAAGTCATGGGGCGCAATGGCGCGCACGCCGGCGCGCGCAAACACGGCTGCGCGCAGCGTGCGGCGGAACGCCTCGGTGTTCTTCTTATAGTGCGAGCCGAACGCGTAGGCAGAGGAGGAGGTCGATGAGTGGCTATAGGGCGAGGCCGACGGGTCGAAGCGGTGGCGCTGCATCGGCAAAGGCGCGTAGCTGATGTCGTCCATGTCGACCATGGGCGCCGCATCTATCGACACATCACATGTAAGTGGGAAGAGACATGGAGGAGGCAGTCGGAGGAGGCGGTCTCACCTTGGTACTTGACGGTCATGTGGCCCTGCTTGGTGCATGGTGGGCAGGCGAACTTGACGATCTCCATGGCGTCCACTTCGTTCACGTGGATGCACCGGCCGTGGTACCAGGTCGTGCAGTAATGGCACTCGACGAGGAACTCGTTGACGCGCGGGTCGTGGGTGGCCGGCTGGCCACAGACGCACATGGCGCGCGAGGCGTGGAGCAGAGCGGAGGGCGGAATGGTGGAAGGAGGAGGGCGGACGACGGAGGAACGCCGCGGAGGAGAGATTGACGACGGCCGGTGCACTGGGGGGAACACATCAACAGCCGAGGAAAGGGAGGATGAGGAGGAGCGAGAGGGCAGAGAGGGACCGCGACCAGCGCGTCAAAGCGAACGTACAGTGGGTTGCGGCGGCGCGGTCGATTCGAAATTCAGTGCGCACTGCGCGTGTAATCGACCGACGAGAAGGAGGAGGAGGCGAGTGGGCGGAGCAGAGGCGGAGGCGGAGGCGGAGCGAAGCGGAGGGGTCTCGCTGGACGGCGCCTCTTCTTCAAGTGCCAGGGCGGAGGGGGGGAGAGTGGACCCAACCCAAGCTCAGTCAAAGAGCTCGCCGCGCCCGTGGACGGCCTCACTCATCCCGGAGAAGAAACGCAAACGCATCTGCAGCCAAACACCGCTTTCCACAGGCCGGACGGCAGGCCGCGAACGAACAAAAAACACCACACAAAGTGACTGCAAGGTGGCAGAATGTTGGTCGTGGTGGCTGGACGGCGCAAGAGCCGGGCCTGCGCCAGGAGCTCCAAACCGGCAACAGCAAACTGTTCTCAAATTTGGACTGGCAAGGAGGAAACAGCACCGCACGATGCGAGCGAGAGAGAGAGAGAGAACGTGGGAAGAAGTGTGCCGCCTGCCACGTCACACCGCTTGTGACACAGCCACTTCATCTGCTGGTCAGATCCACAAAAGCCTTTGGCTTCATGGACTCCGCGTAACCAGCGAACGACGGAAATGGAGTTTAGAGCGTTCCATCCTCTGTCATTGCAGAGAGGAACGAACGAACAAAGAGAGGTTGTTCTGGCGAAAACAAAGTGTTGAGGCAACATTGGGGACAACCTCACTCGGTTACACCACTGCCTTAGATACAGTGGCGTGGAAAAGAAGCCTTGGAGATCGACACGCTCTGCGGGAAGGTCAGTGGGTTCGGCTCGTGGCAAGGGCCCATGGCACCCAGGATTGCCATAGACAACCAGCACAACGGAGGGGATAATAGTTCCTGCGAAGGCGCCAGGATTATTCCCAACGGAAAGCCCGCTCGGGTCTTGTCTTTTCTTTCTCAGTGGTCCACATCCACACCCATTCAAGTCGACTCGAGTCGAGTGAGTGTGGCGAGAGAGGGCTCCTTTCATGTCGCTGGTTGCCGTTGGCACCGTGCTGTATGGCAGTGCCAGGCTGGGAGGTCGTGCCATGGTGGTTGGTCCGCCAATTCAGATTTTGGATGACTGGCAAAGCGAAGTGCGGGGTAGGGTATCAGGTGACGCCCTGAGTGCTGCCGTCGGCCGAAGCTGTCAGTCGCATGTGATCAAGTGAAAGAAGACAAATCTCAGGCCTAAAATGGGTGCGCACCTCAGCCGCCACCGGCGTCAGATCCCAACCGACCGACGTGCCGACCGACCTGCCAACGGGATCAACAGGGAATGTGTGCGTGCGTGGCCTCGGGGCATGCTTTTGACACGGAAGGTGGTATCAGACCGCATGGAGTAACCTACTACAGTACAGCATAGGCGGTCTGACGCCAGGGGAAAGCCCAAAGCGCGGGAGAGGAGCGAGGATAGCTCGGTGAGGCGCACAACACCATCTCCCTAGCGCTTTCTCCAGTGATCTACTGTATCCCATTTCTCAGTGGTTAAACAGTACTGGGGACATTTCTGCGTCCACGCTGGAGGCTCGGGTGGAAGCGGCGGAAGATTCCTCTCAGTGCTGTAGACTCCACGCATCATCGATTACGGAGCCGTGGGAGTCGGTACGTACTGTAAATACCTACACAGGACGTGCCGCACATACACAGTGCGCATACTATACAGTATCGGCCGCATGCATACACTAGCGTATACTATACGCGGCACAGCACCTGCGGCGGAGATCAGTTGAAGTTGCGAGCGACGCCCTGTCTAACCGGCGACAAGCTCCCTCTTGCGGTCACGGTGTGATTCACGCCTGCCAGATTGGGTGGCGAAGGGCGTGTGTTCTGTGGTGCTTACAGCGTATAAGACTTCCGAGCTGACTCACCTCCTCCTCGTGGAGCGAGAGAGCCGCTTGCCGGTTTTGTTCGGTGCGGCGCTGAAGACTGTGCACTTCGTCTCGCGCAGCAAGACGTCTTCACTCGATCTATCACTTCGCTTCCACACAAACAAGAAGGCACAGCAGACGGACACTCCAACGCTTCGCATTACAAACGGAAGGCGAGCACCAGAGTGATAGTCATCTACGCGATATGTCATCACAAAACAAGGTCTCACCTGGTTTTGGCATTTCAGCAAGGGGTCACCATCTCTTGAGAAAACCAAATCAAAATTTGATTAAGGTGATCAGATCTGATCCTTCTGGGTGCACAGGTTCAGTGCTTCTGAGTCCGTGAGCTCCTCATCATTTTCGTGCGGAAAATTCGCCAGGAAAAATCACTAACGTTATCGCCACCATGGGGAACGCCGCGACCAAGGCCAAGGAGGCGACCAACAAGGCCAAGGAGGCCCACGCGCAGCACAAGAGCAAGCCCAAGAACAACAAGAGTGTTCAGCAACAGAAGATCCAGACCGCCAAGGCTACGGGCGTGCTGGCGCTGCCTGAGCGCAAGCTCAAGCGCGTACCGTCTGAAGTGCTGGAGCTCACGGCGCTACGTACGCTAGACCTGTCGCAGAACCGCCTCGAGGAGCTCCCGCAAGAGCTTGCGCGGCTCACGAGCCTCAAGACGCTCAAGCTGCAGAGCAATGCGCTCACGGCGCTGCCCGATCTGTCGGCGCTCACGGCGCTCACCACGGTCCGTTCGCTGTTGTTCCACCTTTAGAACCGTACTCGGGACTGACTGTTGTTGCATCTCCACAGCTCATCGTCGATGGCAATATGATCCAGAGCCTGCCGAATGCGCTGCCGCCGAACCTCGCGAAGCTCTCGCTCAAGGGCAACCAGCTGCGCGCGATCCCGCAGACCATTACGTCGCTCGCGCAGCTCAAGGAGCTCGACGTCTCGGACAACCAGCTCACGGAGATCCCGCAACACATCGTGTCGCTCACGGAGCTCGTGGATGTAAACGTCGATCGCAACGGCGTGCGCGCGCTGCCGGCCGTGCTCGCGGGCTGTGGCAAGCTAAAGGTGCTGTCGGCGCGCCACAACCAGCTGCACGGCCCCAAGAAGGGAGACACTGTGACGCCACAGAGCATTGCACGGGAGATCCTGGCGTCCTCGGCCGTCAACATCATGAACCTGGAAGGAAACCCGATGAGCAAGATCGAGCTGGAGGCCATGGACGGCATCGAGGCATTCATGGAGCGCCGCACGCAGCTCAAGAACAAGGAGATCCACGGCGGGCTCAACACCGACACGAGTCTCTGTGGGCTGGACTAACCCCCCTCTCTCTGCAAAATACCACCAGGCAAATGCACTGCGGCATGTGGTGGCATGCGTAGTATTGTTCATATCATGTACGGTTCTGGAGATGGCGGCTCGCTCGTCGACTGTTGCTTGCCGTCGTCGCTCGTCTCGTCGTCTTCTCGCGCCGTGAGCACGTCCTTGACGCTCGTCGCGACCATGTCGGCGAGCGTGTCGTCTGGTTCCGCGAGCTGCAGGTATATGTTCCCGACGACGTTGCACGCATGGCGTCGCATGTCGGTCTCAAACGCGTTCGCGGCCTCGAGCCGCGCGGCGTGGAGCTCGTGGTCGAGCTGCGCGTCCGTGTTCGGGTGACCGCCCATCGTGGCGTAGATCAGTGCCAAATTACGGTGCGCGCGCGCTTGGCCAACGGCCGAGTCGAGTTGTGCGGCGCTGCAGGCCGCGAGGTCGCGCTCGTGGCACGCGATCGCGTGGTGGAACTGCTGCTGCGCCGACGCGAGGTTGCCCAGGTTCGCGTACACACGCGCCTCGAGCTCGGCGTCGCCCGTGTCCAGCGCCATGGTGAGCGCTTGCTTTTGGCAGTCGAGTGCCTTCTGAGGCTCGTCGCGGTCCAGAAAGAGCACGCCCAGCGCCTTGAGCGCGCGCGCCTGCAGCTTGACGTCGCCGCACTGCTGCGCGAGCTCGAGCGCTTTCTTTTGCATCATGAGCGCCCACGTGGCCTGGTCGTCTTCGTGGAACGCGACGCCCATGTGGTGGTGCAGCAGCGCCAGCAAGGGCAAGGCCGTGGGTCCCTGTGGCTGCGGTGATTGCTGTGCATGTTGTTGTTGTTGTTGTAGCTGCTGTTGCGCGATGGCCAAGGCGTCGGCAAAACACGCAACCGCGTGTTCGTATTCCCGTTTTGCGTACAGCATGTGGGCGCCACGCGCCAGCGCCCTGGCGATCGTCCACAGGTCGGCCGCGTCTTTTGCATCGATCTCCGTGAGGAAGAAGCTGGACGCATCCTGCTCGGTCCACGAGAGGATCGGCGGTTTGGGCAATGGCGCGCGGCCTCGTGGTTGCTGCTGCTCTTGGTGGTGCATCGTACCGATGGACTGAGAGGAGCTACGTACCGTCAGTCCGTCTGTGGTGAGTGGGAAACGGGACGACGATGACGCCGGACGCGCGTTCGCCGCTACGTCACTGGCGTTGCTGCGAGAGAGCGCAGGCGACGACGCGGACTGCGAGAGGCGGTGGATGGGTAGCGGTAGGATCGATGCCGCGATCTCTCGCCGCGCGTACCGCGAGCGCGGGCGTGCATTGCACCTACGGCATCAGAAACGCGATCAGTGTCAGCGGTCTCACGAGCAACACCGTCAAACCAGAACAGCATGTTGTTTTGTACGCACTGCACCATTTCCTGCAGCGGCGGAGCGTTCGACAGCGATGCTATCGAGAGCGAGTGTACCAAGCGCGATGGAGTCCGCGCGGCTGCTGCGCCTCGTATTGGGCGTTTGTCCACGTTCGGAGCCGCATCCACCGGGAGATCGCCACGTAACACGTGCGCCCGCGACTTGCCCAAGTACTGCAAGTCGCTCGCTGGATTCGCGTCCTCGGGGGATTCAAACTTGCTTTGTGGCGGCAGCTGCTTGGTCGGTTGCGAGCCCACAAAGCTTAGCTCCGGGGTACGCGACGCCGTCGCACCGCCACCAGTGGCCGGTGTCGGTGGCCGTGAGCCGCAGGCACTGACCGAGAGCGGTGGCATTGAACGTGAGGCGGCGCGTGGCATAGTCTGGTCTGTCGTGTCGGTAGTGGGCGACGACTTCGTGGCCGACGGCCGGGGTAGTATGCGCTGCTGTTGGTGCTGCTGTTGCTTGCCTGTGCTTCGGGCAGCCTGAGGAAGTCGACAGGCTTGCCTTGATGGCGACCGCGGCGTCTCCAGCTCGTGCTTCTTGCGGTTCGTGCCTTTCCCGGTGGTCGGCCGAGGGCTGGACGACGACGCATGGCGCGAGGTCTCCGCGTGGAAGTTTGGATAGAGCGTCCGCGGATCCAGACTCATGACTTCACCAGTAGAACAGGACGTGGAATGGCCGCCGACCACGGTTGCCAGCGCAAGCCAACGTCTTTGACTTGGGACCCAAGTGTCCAGCGCTACTCCCTATAAAAAGAAAGTGATCCGTTTGCCTCCAGTACGAAGCAGCTTCGTGTGTGTGTGTGTGTGTGTGTTGTTCCGTTTTACGCCTACGAAGCCACACCGAGCGCGCCACGCTTCTCCTGGAGGAACCGCTGTAGCGCCGCGACCGCGACCGCATTCTCCTCTGGCGTCTTGAACGTAAATTCGGTCGGCTCGACCGTGTCGCCGCGGCGCGCGATCACGAGGATCGACGTCATGCGTCTCCCGGGCGGCGCGAGCAGCTGCAGCAGTTGGTTCGTCGGCTGCATTTCGTGCTGGAACGCATGGACGAATGCCCACGGGAACTTGAGCTGCTTGGAGAGAATGGCGATCGCCTTCTTACGGATCAACACGACGTGGTCGTCCTGCACGCGCAGCACTTCCTTCTTCCACTGTTGGCATCCCCGTCTAGTCAGTCCCATGGTCGTACAACGCCAGCAGATACGGTACTGACCTTTTCTTTGACGAACCGGTAGACTTCGACGCCGCCTTGCAGCGTGCGCTTCATGCGGAAGAGCGCCTCGTCGGTCACGACCTTACGCAGCTCCTCTTCGCTCTGTTGCAGCGTGATCAGCGAGTCCTGCTTGCCGATGTGGCCCAGCAGCGCGCGCGTCGTCATGGACTTTTGCGGCTGCACGCGCGTGGCCATACGACGCGTCGAGCGCGCGCTCATGAACGGAGGTGTTAGAGATTGAGACGAACCCACAGACACTGGTAGCTCCACGGGCCTCGGCGCGGCAAGGGATTTTGCTTGCCGCTTGATAGGTGACGACGACGCCGACACATCGGGCGCCGACGCACGCTCTTCCAGCACACGAGCCTCCACTTCGCTGGCCGTATGCGGCTTCGCCACGCTTTCCGCACTGCCCGTGTCTCGCACGGGCCGCGAGAACACTTCCTCATCGGTCGGTGGCTCGCTTGCGTCGCTGTTGTCCTCGCCGGCGCCTCGTTCTTCGTCATGGCCATCGCCGTCGTCGTCGCCGTCGTTGTCGGTCTGCGAACCATCGAGCTTGGTCACCAGATCGGTGACGTCTCCGTTGCTCTCGACCTCGCGGAACATGCGCACACTGCCGAGGCGCGTGTTGGCGTGGTGCTCGGTCGCCTTCATGATCAGCGCGCGTGCAATGTCTTCGCTGAGCACGGTCTCCTCGGCCGGCACGGGCTCAAAGTAGATCGTATCGTTGTCTCTCGTCCATGCCGCCACCGACTGCTGAAGCGCCAGCCGCTTGGTCTCAACACACAGTATGACCACTTTGTGCTGCTGGAAGAGACCGCCATCGCCGTCGAGCGGCGGAAGCCCAATCTCGCGCATGCTTTGCCGCTGCTGCAAGTGGCGCAGCGCGGCGCTCGCACACGCGATCGCCTTGCCCGTGCTTGAACTCGCAAACGCTATCTCGCCAGTGAGTTGCAGCACGAGCGCGCGGTGGAGGCGCCCAAAGACCGTCGCAAAACCGAGCAGTGTCGCGCAGCCGTGGCGCTTGGGGCGCTCGCTGTAGCAGCACCGGACGACCGAAGTCTCGAATGCCTCGTACGCGTGCTGGCAGCCCCCATGGAGCTTTTGCAGCGCCGACAGCGTGCACGGTGCGTCGATTTCGTGGAACAGCGCCGCCTTGACGATCGCGAGCTGCTGGGCCAGGACAACGGCCATGTCGGCGAGCGCGCGCAGGATCCGCGGCGCGAGCTCGGGCAGCTCCACAGGCACGTCGGTTTGTAGCGATGAGCAGATATCCTCTTGAAGCGTGATGATGAACTCAACGAGACCGGCGGCCTGGCAAAAGCTGTGCGCGGCCTCGGAGATGCAGTCGAGCGTGCGCTTCTGCGCGAGACTCGTACCGAGATTGATTAGCAGTAGAGCCTCGAGGACGAGCGCCATGGGCTCGTCAAATGCGAGCGGGATGGTGGTGGTGTGGGAAATGATCGAGCTGTTCCACGTGGATTGGCCTTCGTGCTCACCAACCGCCTGGGTGGACAAGGACAACGCAAAACGTCAGCATTGGTCCGAGCGACAACGAGTTGGATTGATAACCCACTTACGCGCGCCGCTCGAAGTGAACGGACGTATAGATCGCAGCATCCGATCGCTTCCTGGATGGGCTCGGTCTGCGTCAGGTCTAGCTCGGCAAGCACGCGTCGCAACTATGCGTAGCAGAGTTGTTAGTCTTGGGCATCCGCGCCTGATAGACTAAGGCACTGCCTCACACGCGCACCTCATTGCGTTTCGCGATCACAGGCTCGGGCAGCGGCTCAGCGGCATCGTCGCTACGCAAGTCACCGACGACGGGCAGCGGCGCATTGGGCAGCACCCAGAAGGCGTCGTAGAATGCATCGCGCGCGGTACTCATACTGGGACAAACGAGTTATCCCTCCCCTTTCCTCCACGTCTACAGACGGACCGATCAGCGCGCGTCAATATAACCGCACCACCGCCCAGGACTATGAGACCCATCCAGGGGCCAGTGGGGCAGCTGCTCGGACTGGAGGAAGGCAAAAGCGGATCGGCTGAGTCCCACTGCGCTCGTCATCTTGTCACAAGTGAAGGAGTGTAGCCATGTTCAAAAATATCTCTTCGCTTTTGTGACATCTCGTAAAATGTCACTATTGGAGACTTAGTAATTACAGTTTGTATCGAACACACGTCAAAATTCCTGTAAAAACCGGTTGAAGGCACGTGTCTATGTGGATCCGCGAAGCTCCTGAGCCCGCCCCCTTTTGTATCGGAGTCCCGGCGCCTTGCACTGCTAAACCAGACCCAACCACCGCCACCCTACATTCACTATGCTCGCCCTCCGCCGCGCCGCCGCGACCGCCCAGAAGCGCGTCGCTATCGCCACGCCCTTCCAGACGGCGTCCATGTCGGCGGGCGACCGCTTCTCCGAGAAGGAGCGAGCCGCCGAGGCCGCGTTCTTCAAGTACGTGTGCCCTGTAAACGAAAGGATTGTGATCACGAGCTCTCTTGGATCTCACGGCGTTTGTCTCTTTCTTCCTCTGTAACGCAGCAAGGAGGACGAGAAGTCGCTGCGCAAGCTGCTGAAGAAGCTCAAGGAGCAGGCCGACGTGAACGACACCAAGGGCCTCAAGAGCCACGTTGAGCACGATAAGAAGGGCCTCGAGAGTGTGCCTGGCCTCAAGCTCACGTCCGAGCAGTTCGAGGCGCTGCTCAAGTGGAAGCACGAGCACTAAGTGTTGTTACACATTCGGCTCTCAACAAAGGTGTAGCGCCCCCGTGTTCGGACCAAAAGCACTGCCCACCGATGCATTGATGAAACCAATTCGAATCCTCTCAGTTGGTATGTGCTGCCCTCGCGGGTGCAACTGCATCCCACCAAAGCGCCAATGGAATCGACGACAGACGAAAGAAAGAAAAAAGACGACGTATTGGACAAAATGTGACACTATCCGTGAGCATATGATTGATGATTGGGATTGACAGTGGCATTGGGTTGGAAGGGTGGGTGCTGAGATCGTTTTTTGTGCCTCGGCTAGTTCTCCATGGCGTGGATCTGCGCTTGAACCTGTGGGTGAAATGACGAGTGGCGTTGGCCTAAACCGCACCATTTAAAATACAAGAAGCAACAAAAGCAACGGCCACGCACCTTGTCGAACTCGGCGGCGACCTCGTCGCGCTGCGTCTGCGCTGTCTCCATCATCTGCTTGATTCGGTTCTGTTGCATCGTCACGTCCATGCGACAGCATCAGTCCCATGAAATTCCTACTTTACCCGGTTGCGTGCTGCGCACCTTCATCACGATGTTCGAGTTGGCCTGCACTTTCATCGCGTAGTCGCTGATCGAGCGGTCGGCATCACGCAGCGCCTTTTGCAGGCGGTCCCGTGTCGCGACCACCTGGTGGTACGCCGGGTCTTCGAGGTACGACTTGGACTTCTCGGCCTCAACCGGGGGCGGCGCCGACGCCTTCTCTTCCATGTCACGCAGCAGATCATCTTCAAAGTCATCGACTTCCTTGTCGTCTGGGTCCGCCGGCGACATCCCGGGACTCGGCGTCGGAGCGAGTGAGCGCTGCGCCGACTCGAGCCCACCTTGCGACTCGCCCTCCGAGCCAATGTCGGTCGCGATCGGGGTGTTGATGGCCGAGAACGCGTCGCTCCCTCCGCCGGCGCGCGCCATCACAGGTTTGCCGCCCTTGGCCGACGCCTCAGATGACAGATCGAGGTACTCGGGGTGTTTCCGCACGAGCTCCAGCTCGTCGGTGAACGTCACGCCGTTCGGGTGGTCGTCGTCGACCATCCACTCGCAGAAATCCACGAGCTCTTCGTCTATGAGGAGCCCAATGTAGGTTGTGAGCGGTCTAAAATCAAGTACGCTGCGAGGGATTGTGTACGTACGAACTTCCTCGTACGGTCCGCCCTGGATCATCTTGACCAGGTCTTCTTCCACACGCGCGACTTCCGGTTTCTATCGTCCGTACAGAAAGACCAGTCCCCGTGAGCCTTTTAGACGGTGCGTCAATAGAGATGCTCTATAGAACAACGCACGGGAAACGGTGTATACCGCCGCGTCTTGGCGTACTTGCGCTTGACGACACTTGTGTTGGGCGGCGTGACGCCGTGTGGGAGCTCCTCAAGCGCCTCCAGCTGCTGCCGCTCGTCCTCTTTGTCTGTCACCACAAAGATCTAATGGCGTAACCAGTTAGGCGCTTTTTCGGGGTCCATACTCGCAGGTCTTCTTTATGCAATGCGCACCTGGCCGATCTCGCCGCTCTTGTAGAGGAAACTATCGTCGTACGTTTTGTGGGTCTCGAGAATCGTCGGCAGTTGCGCTAATTGCACCACTATGGTTAAGTCTCTCCGTCTCACCAAGTGAGTTGTGGAATGCGCTAAGTGCGCGGCAACCTACCGATCTTGGCGGTGTACTCCTTGCCATTGAGCAGGAACTTGAAATGCTTGTTGTCCGCTGCACTTCAGTCCCCTCTTTAGACCCTCTCCTCGTCCGCCATAACGACCGTCATGGCAGTTCCTACCTTCGGAGATCATCTCCACCTTCTTGCCTTCATTGGCCGTCATCGACGCGCGCACTTCCTGCGCGAGCCGCTTTGGCAGCTGCAGCAAGAACTGCTCCATGTTGCCTGCTTTTCGGATGGGAACTGCTTTCCCCACCCCCACTGTGGGCACGGGTCCCGCATAAGTTAACTCCGGGTTACGTTTATGATTACTCTTTCCGAGCCCAACAAAATGGGTTTAGTCCAGCATGGGTGGGCGTAAAATGGGTCGCGCGGGTCTGGACCCGCCTGTGATGTGGACCCCTGGATGCTGCTTCTCGCCAGAGTTGCCCTCGAGCGAGAGCAGCAGCGTGGGCTTGCCGGCCGCGGCCTCGCGCAGGGCCTTGCACCCGCGCAGCGTGATCTCGTTGTACGAGACGTTGAGGAACCGCAGCGCCGCGTGGGCCGCGAGCGACTTGCTCAGCACGGCCACAGCCTGGTCCGACTTGATGCCCATGCACGTCTGCGACATGTGACGGCAGGATAAGTCCCTCGTTGCTTGATGGAAGTGCATGGATGTGTAGACGCACCATTTCGAGGTTCCGCAGCGAGCGGTTTTCCGCGATCGCGCGGTAAAACTCGACGACGCCGGGCGGCTCCAGCATGCAGTGGCTCTGTGAGTCGTATACAGATCACCGGTTAGTCCCCTCACTCGTTCCTTCAATGCGGCAGGTTGGTCTACGGGAACCGCACGAGATCGATGGTCATGAGGCTGGTGGTCCCACGCAGCCACTCGGCGAGTGCCACGGCGGCGCCTGAGCCATGGAAGCAGTCCTGGAAGAGCGCCGTCTCGAGCGTCGCGTGCGCACGCAGCGCGCTCAGCAGCGCGACGCCCGTGGCGTCGTGGTCCACGCGGTTCTCGCTGTAGTTGAAATGCCGCAGCGCGCGATTGCCCTTGAGCCCGACCGCGATGCTCTGGTGGTCGGCGTCGCCAAAGCAGTTGGACGAGAGGTCGACACGCGTGAGCGTTGCGTTCTCGGCGAAAACGTGTCGCAAATACCGCGCGGCGTCGTGCGAGAGCCCCGTGTTGCCCAGCAACAGCGTCGTGAGCGTCGTGTTGAAGGTCTCGTCCTGCGTGAACGAGCCGACGCCGCCGATGCCGCGCATGGCCATGGCAACCGGCCGAGCGGCTGCGACAGCGGCCATGGGCGCACCCGTTGCGACCGTGCGGCGCCGCACGGCGGTCTTGAGCTGCTCTTCGACGGTCGTCGGCTTGGACGCGAGCGCCGCCACGAGCTCCGTGCCCTTGCGGTCGCCAATGTCATTATGTGTGAGTCGCAGCTCCCGCAGTACTTTGTTGCTGCGCAGCGTGCGCCCGAGCCACGGCGAGACGCCGTCGCGGCCGATGCGGTTGTGCATGAGGTCGAGCAGCGTGAGCGATTTGTGGTCGGCCAGCGCCGTCGCGAGCAGCGTCGAGCCGAGCGCGCCGATCTCGTTGTAGCTCAGGTTGAGCTCCTGGAGCACGTCGTTGTGGAGCAGCGCGTCCGCGAGCAGCGTGATGGCGCTGTCTTGCAATTGGTTGCCGCTCAGCGAGAGCACCGAGAGGAAGCCCTATAGCAGTAGGCGTCAGTTAGAAGATTAGAGCGTTCACGGTTCCAACCGATCCACACACTTACGTTGCTGGCGAGGCCTTTGCTGGCGCGGACCATGTCGCGGTGGTCGAGAAAGCAGCCGCGCAAGTCGACGCGCCGCGGCTGGTTCCGTGTCAAACCACCGCCGCGCGGTCTGCGATCTATGGAGGCACATTCGTCCTCACCGGCCTGCTCGTTGGCGTCGGTGTACGCGTCTATGGTATCGGGTAGCAACGAGATCGCGACGTAGTTACCCTGCCAGTATATTGAGCAGATTGAAGATAAGAGCAAATGCGGGACAAGCACCCACACGTCAACCCCTGGGGAGGAACACGCACCGTCGCATCCATCGCAATCGTACTACTCTGGCACGAACCACCCAGTCAGTTTGAAAGCGCAGCCATTGATTCACACGTCTAATGTACTGTCACTCACCGTCAAATAGGCCGTGACGCCGCGACTGCGAGCGGCGGTCGGTGCGCAGATCAGCACGCCGTCGACGCTGCGCACGTGCATGAGCCGCACCTGGTTCCACCCCATCAACAGTTACCCTCTAAATGCAATGGGGATGGTAGGCTTCCAACAGACCTCGCCAAAGACCGTGTGGATTGGCGTCTTGAGCGGGATATTACAGACCCACTGCAGTACTGTGACATCCCAATGGACCAAGTCGCGGGCGCCCAGCACAGCGAGCGCTTCCTCCACCGCTACGATGATCACAAGGGCAACAGTGAGTGGTGACTGAGTACTTGTGCGCCTTTGTGTTCGCGTCGCCACACACCTTCACGCGTATCCTCCCGCATCGACGCTGCTGTCGCCATCGCGCCCAGTGACAACAGGATCATGAAGGGACACCTCTGTTGAGTGACATGTGCCATTCGTGCACTTGTTGGGTTCGTTGACACTGATCGGATTTCATACGGCACAAATCTGAAAGCAACGCGAGCGCCGACTCTGCGCTCCCTGGTATAGAAGTCCACGCGTTCCACTAATCCTGCACCCCATCGCGTTCCTTCACGGCGGCGCACGCGAATCGCGGGGTCTTGCGGCCGCACACCGGGCGCAGCACGATGTTCCACTGGCTCATGACATCGCCAACCGCCGGAAAGTACGGATCCTCCCATCGTCCCGTAGCACGGCCGCGCTCGCCCACAATCAAGTTTCCAAGCTTGCCCGACAAGCTGCCTTGCTCACACACACGCGGGTTCTCGGTGTACCGCGATGGCGTACACTCGTCCCGTCCCCCACTGGTAGAACGGTCCGGGTCGTAGCGGCTGCCCGTCTCGCGGCGGGAACACTCCTCCAGCGAGCCAGACGACTGGCGCGACGTCCACTTGGTGTGCAAGTCCCACGCGTACTGCGCCACGTCGCGCTCACAACCGAGCCGCGCCAAAATGTGCGCGCTCACGCGCGAAAAATCCAGGTCGGCCGAGACGATCGCGCGGTTCGGGTGACGCCGCGTGGGTTCGTACCGCACGCGGATGAAGCCGCTGACCCCGGCCGTGTACCGAGGGTCGTAGCGAAACGTGAGCACTTGCGCGTGGCTGCTGCTAGCAAGCAGCATGGCAACCGCGACCGTGACGACGGTCAAGCGCGTGAGCCAAGAGAAGGACGCCATGGAGCAGTTTGGCTTCGAGTGGAATTCGGCAAGTGCGGTGGGAAGCCGAGCTCGGACACAGAAGGTTTCTGGGACGCGGTTGCGAGTTTTTCTGCTCGATTTCCAAGCAAGATTAGGCCTCGACGTGCCATAAATCGAGTCGTAACAAGAATAGATCGCCGTTTCAGCGATCGATGCGTGCGGACCCATCTGGATGAGAGCGAGTCTAGCTGGGGATCAGTAAACCACCACTCTTCTCACCAGAACGACCCACACAGCGACGATGCACAATCTACTACGGCTATGGAACCAGGTCATCAACGCCGTGTCGACGTTGCTTACGGTCATGACGGGGCTCCGCGAGAACGCTATTTTATTGCTCTTTGTCGGCCGCTTCGCCGACGTGCGCTCACGCCTTCGCCTCGGTCGCATCAGTTATGACATCGCACGGCTCGATACGCAGTCCCGACTTGCACTGCCCGACTTGACCATCGTCGCTGAGACCTACGACTTCCACCGCGCGCCGACGCGGACGCCCACTAACCTAGGTGAGGACCGCAACGTGTGCCTCCGTGTCAACTCGATGACCACGACGTCGCTCGCGTTACACTTTGACGACGCTTTCGGCACCAACATTCGCCGCGAGCAGCTCTTCCTCTTCACCATCTCGGCGCCGCACTGCGACGTACTCAACTTGGACCGAGACTGGCTTCAAAGCTACTGTATCGGGACCAGGTCTGGAGGGAACCACACGGCCTGCTACGCGTACATCCTGGACAGCTTTGTGGAGCTCCAACAGCGCCGCCGCGATATCCACGCGAGCGTGTCCGACGAATTTGGCATCGCCGGTGCGCCTTTTTTGCGCTGTCGCGAGCGGCCGATGGAGTCGTTCAAGTACGGCACGGACCTGCTCGTGCTGCAGTCGTTCTGGGGCGGCGGCAGCTACCACGTCGAGATCCAGAGCAGCGTGTGCTGGGCCAAGCCCGTCGCGTTAAAACCCCACACCAACGAAAGCTTTGGGCTCTTCCAGACGCAGCCCGCGGACCAGCAGGCGAGCGTCGTCATGGCCGTACCGCCTCTCCACGCTGCGCTTCAGGGCGTTGCGGTCGCGTACGCCGTAATCACGCTCACGATGGTCGTGCGTGGTGTCCAGGCGCTCTTCACACGGCGCAAGGAGATCGTGCTGTACGTGCCGTGGCGTCAGCGTGGCCACAACCATCTCACTCGCATTCTCAGCGCTTACTCGGGCTTCTTCCTGCCACCGTCCAAGCACGTGGACGACGCGGCCGTGTGGTTCAGCGCCGGCGACGCGTTGGTCGGCTCGGACCTGTGGATGAACCACTGGGGCTACATCTTCATCAGCATTCTGGACAGCTGCGTGAACGTACGCACGCTCTACGTCGTGCTCGAGATGGGCACGTGGATGCTCACGAAGCAAGTGTCGTTTGAGAACTTTCTCTTTGTGTGCTCGGCGCTCTCGCGGCTCACGTGGCTCACATGCCTGGCGCACACGCTGCTCTCCTACGTTCTCCTTACGTGTATCGACGTGGCCGACGCGATTACGGCACACTGGCGGATCAGCCCTTGCTGGAAAGCTTTGTGCGCGTCGCTGCGCTGGTACGTAAACGCCGTCGCGCTGCTGTGCAACTTCAAGCTCTACTCGGTGCTGTTGCTTTTGCAGCTGTACGTGCTGCTGCTGCACTTTGGCTCGACCACGACCATGCACCACGCGGAAGCGCCGTTTAAGCGCCCCGTGTACGGTGGCTTTGCCGACGTCGCGCCGCTGTGGCGCAGTGAGATCGCTTGTGATGTCAGTGTCTTGATCGCCGTGCAGCTCCTCGCGGGCCACGTGCTTGCGTCACTCTTGCTGCTCACGCGGCTGCGCCACGCCGTGGGCAACAAATTGCTCGCTGTGCTCCAACGCCGCTATGTGTTTGTCGGCTGGGACGTATTTGTCGCGATGAACGCGCTGGGCATTAACCCGTTTCCAGCCGATGGGGGTCGGTCGACGGCCGTCGCGCACTGCTCAATCGCGGCGCTCACGAGACAACTTCACGCATCTGGACCGAGTGGTTGGGTGCGGTTCGCCGGCGACGATGCTTTCACTACCAGCACCGAAGAGGGTGGCAGTGACCGTGGCGAACTCGACCATATCAAGAACGTCCCAGTGGCGCCAGGTGATAGTACTAGCAAAACGACCAAATGGGCTACGCGTGTGGTGCATGTGAAGCCGTCGCCTGTCGCTGCCCAGCCCCATCACGGCTCAGTGGACGACGACGCACACGCTGTCCGACGCCGGACGTCGGCCAAGGATATCGAGCCACACACGCGCGTGCTGACGGTCCACGCAGAGTCGCACTGGGGGCCGCTTGTGCTCATGGATGAGGACGGAGAGTCGCCAGCTGTGTCTGAAAAGCCTTGTCCGATCAACCTTATCGCCCATAATCCGATTGACAAAAGCGACGCAGACGCTTGTGGGGACACTCGCGACGCGCTGCATGCGCTCCCGCGTTGTGAGCTTCGAGCGTTGACCTCCGGCGCACTGACACTGAGCGTCGCCTAGCGGCCGTACCATCTTCTTGCCCGATCGCGCAAGTGATTATCGCCTCTTTCTCGCTGCCATGGCCGCGAGTTGTCGAGCTGTTTCTGCGCGGCATTTTCACGGGAATTTCCGCGCTCGAGGAGCTGCGAGGAGCTGCTCAAGCGCACGCGGGCCGTGTGTGCTGCCGCGTGACGATGCAGCTCATTCTCATCGCCGAGGAAGACCCGATCCATACCGTTTCGATCCGCACGCAGCTCAACCGCGCGATCTGCGACCTGATCCTCTCCACGGACACGCTCCGGTGCGTGCTCGAGTCGCTCGAGTTTGTCAAGATGTCTAGCATCCTAAGCAAATAAAAAAAGAGTTTGTCAAGATCCCGCACAAGTCGGCGAACGCCTGTCTAGAAGAAGCTAAAGAAGCTACCTCGACCGCTAGAAGCAGCCCCACGGCATCTTGCTGCGCACGCGTGATCTCGAGACGGTCATCAGAGCGCTAATTACGAGGTCGTGAATTTAGAGGCTAATGGCTGAAGAGCTCAACACATCGCAGCTTGGAGACGTCTTCAAGACCGTCGAGGTCACCACGAAAGTGCGTGCAGACGCGTCGGTGGTCGTCAAGCAGAGCGGCGCGGCGCTCGATCTCGTGCCGTTATTTCTCGCTCTTCTAGTCGGCAGCTTTGCGCTCGCGATCCTGGATCGCATCGCCGTTGGCACGATCAACGTCGAGTCGCCCAAGAGGATTGTCGGCGTGTTCACCAATACGATCGTCGACGTGCTGTTCCTCTTCTGGGTGCTCAATTTGGTCTGGATCGGCGTCCGCGTGGTGCTGCTGGTCATGTACAAAGCAGCGCAGGCACAAGCGCGACGAGATTGGACGACGCACGTTGCGGCTGATGGCGTGCCCTCGCGCATCAAACACATCAGCTTTAGAAGCGAGTAGCACGGCCGCAAGCCGCCCGACTATCGCGCCGTTCGTGTCCGACATGTTGATTCGACGCGCCCCACAGATGCTGTAGTGACACACTACTAGTGTCGCGCAGCATGCACATGTAGCCACGTCTCTCCTAACAGCGGACTCTACACCCCGTCCGCCCCCATTCGCGCCGTGGAAACGGGGCGCAAGCAGTCGGCGGACGTCGGGTCGGGTCACTACCTGTCATGGCCGCATGGATCCTGGCGGTCGGTTT
>JAADXJ010000055.1:0-52410 GCA_023337735.1 Pythium biforme | reverse complement strand
AATGGACACGAGCATAGGATAGTCGAATGACAATGGCAAATGGAGAATGCGCAACGCGCGCGGATGGAAAAGATGTGTAACATGGGGTCTATTTTCTTTTCGGGAGGTGCTCGTAAGGTGTTCGTGCGTTCTACTTTGACTTGGTGGTTGGTTAAATATTCGCCGCAAAACGGGGGACCCGACTTGATGATAGATATTCGTGGTGCGCGACTTCGACATTTGACAGCAAGACGAGTTTTTGTCGTTTTCATGGAGAGCGGCAGCAGGCTGCAGTAGATAGTAGTTGTAGTTGGGGGGATGAGGAGCAGGCTTCACAGTTCGAGGCTTCGTGCTACGGGGTAGTCCGGGGACGAGCGGCGGAACGTGAGCACGAGCGGGCGCGGCGCGAACTTCATGATCTCGAGGCTCTGGCGGTAGCCCATGGCGCTCACGTCCATGTGATTGATGCTGAGCAGGAGATCGCCGGCCTTGATCGGGTTGCGCTCCGACTCGCGCGCAACCACGCCCGACGGATTAACTTCGGACACGGTTGGGTAGGGCTTGCTGCGCTCGGGCTTGAGCGCGATGCCCAACGGTCCATCTTCCTCGCGCCACACGACGTAGCATAGCGAGCGCTCGAAGCGCTCGCGGCGGCGCTGTACCTCCTTCTTGGCCGCGTTGAACGAGCCGCGGCCGTTGTTGTTGGACATGCGGTGGAGGCTCGAGCGGAAGCGCACCTCCTGGATGCGCGGACGGCGAAAGCGCAGAATCGCTGGGCGCACGCCGTCGTCGAGGATCTGCATGGTCGCGTCGAAGGCCATGTCATCGTCGTGGGTGCTGTGGTCGTTGATGGACACGAGGTAGTCCCCCTGGCGCAGGTTCCACATGCCCGGGAGCGTGTCATTGCCGTTGGCGTCTTCCACGCACGGGAAGCCCGTCATGTTACACTGGTAGAACTCGAGCCCGAGGTACGAGCCGTGCCAGAGGAAGACTTCGTACTGCAAGTGGTCCTCGTCGTCCGGCTCGCTGTCGTCCTCGACCTCGACTGACGCGAAACTCAGAGTCGTGTCGGTCTGGCGCATCGCCGCGGCCGCGTTCACGGCGTGGGTCTTATCTCTCGCTGCGGCGGCCGCGTTATCTTGGTCGTCATTGTCTTCGTCTTCGGATTCGTCGTCGCTGGTGGCGCTGGCGGCGCTGAGCCCTGTCGGCAGCCGTGGACGCACGAAGAGCTGGATCTTGCGCGCGGCCTCTTCTTCCATGAACGTCTGGCGCATCCAGTCATGGAACGAGCCAGCGAGCATGGGCCGCGCAACGCGCGGGTCGGCATCCTCAGGGTCGCGCGACGCGATGCGCTCGGCGTCGATCGCCGAGGTCGGCTCCTCGCCGCGGTCCTCCGGCGGGATCGGGTCATCCATGTCTTGGTAGAGCGGGTCGGTCTCATCGGGCCAGCACTGGAAGCGGTCCGGGAAGAGGGCGAGCGGGGGCGTGGCAGCCTGGTACATCCTTGAGCATACGCAGAGAACGGTTCTGCGCGGGAGGAGGGGAGAACGCAGAGGACCAAAATCCAGCTCAAAGGAGTCCTGGAAGGATCGATCTTGGGGCGCTGCAAATTCGGAGACGAATATACGTACGCACGCGCGTGCGAGGGTGGGCGAGGGGAGAGTGTCTGGGGAGTGGAGGGCTAAATCGGATGTGAGCGGAACGTCAGTGCCGGACTGGGTCTTCTTCGTCGTCGCTTGGTCTTTGCTGCGGCTTCTGGAGCCGATAGCTTGACGACACCCACACTCCGCCCACCAGTCAGCCCAGGCTACGCATCGGAGCCGGGAGGAGAGCAAAGAGAGGTGCTGGAGGAGAACAAAACGGCGATGAGGAAGAAAAGAACAAGAGAGTCACCCAGCCCGCACCAACCTCAAAACCACGGCATGTCCCCGATCTGCCAAGATTTTTTTCGCACAGAAGTCGGCCGCTCCGGCATTCCGCTTACCTGAACGGCAGACGAGCCGGCGTTTGGGCTGATCTGCCACCAATTTCTGTCCGGTTCAAGCCATCGGCTTTGACCCACTTGTCAAAAACGTTGAGCCAAAGAATTGGATGAAAGGTGCTAAAACGGTGGTTATATAGTGACGAAATACCCTGGCAGAAACCTCCCAAAAAAAACAGTCGCCCCGCAGCTGAGGAAGAAGCAGACGAAGCTTTCACGTCGCACAGAATCCATCTCCCCAGCGTGGTTTGAGGAGCCGCGCCGGCCGCGTTGCAGCTTGCACGCTCTGAACGCTGGGCTGGGACGCGGCCTGAGTTGCTCTTCAGGGAGAATGCTTGCAGCTCTCAGACGTGGCGCTATTTACGCTTCGAACCGTTCGACGTACGGCTCGATCGACAAGATCCACCGTTGCCCATCTTGGGCACATACGAATGCGCATGAGTTGGTCTGTCTTTTCAAGATCCGGATTTGGACTCGGCATAAGACGAGCATCGAGCGACGAGCAGGCACTACCGTAGCTACATGATGCTGGCGCCATCACTCACTCTCTATCGGCGTGTCTCCGTGGACGAACTGACTGTCTACTGAACGTCAAAGCAACTTTCGGCGTTGACCCGTATTTTTAGGCCCAACCGCAGTAAAAATGCGAAGACAGAAAACGCTCCCGAGTTTCAGATAAAAACGGAGACGACTCGTGATATGTTGGTCCCTCCCCCTTCAGCGAGACTGCTCACGATGAGCCGCGTATAACGCTCCGCAAACCGTCGCGAAAGCAAGTGAGCACCAGCGTTCCGCGCCAACCATTCATGTGAATCTCTCGAGCGCTGCTTATAAAACCAAAGCGACGGTTCCCCGACAAGACGCGCGTTTTCGTTGAACTGCATTATCATGATGGATACATGCATGAAATGATGGGGGTGAGGAAACGTGAGCGAGTGGATGATGGTGCTGGAAGCAGAGCGTTTATTTCGCTCCTGCCCGCCAAGCGGCGCCAGCACCAGTAACGTTGTCAGAAAACTGTTCTCCTCTCCACAATCAGGTTTCAAATCTACGTACTAGTACAGCGTATCCAGAGTGCGTGGCACTCAACGGTTGGATGCCAGCAGCCCACTGGCACTTCGTGGCAGGTTGGCCGACCAGAGCACCGAATCAGGGACAACCGTACACCATGTCGCCTCGTCGTCAAGCTGTCCGAAACGGAGAATTTTCCCCATGCGCGCGTAGGTCAGACTAGTTTTTTTGTTCTCCTCAAGCGACAGGGTAGAGGAAATGCACCTCAGATTGCGCGTGTCCAAGCCAAGAGGCCGAGAGCTCGAGCTCGAGCCAAGCAGGGATCGATAATCGTGCAGTTGTGACGGACCTCCACTTCACATGAGTTTTGTATACAGTCAGTTAGACCCGGTATGTACCGCACCACGAAGTGCGCGCCCCTTCGGATGTTCCACTTCAATCTAGACGGGACCACTCGGGTGCGCTGCTCCACCCTACAGAACGGCTGGGAACGGACGGGAACCGCCGCGGAACGCTCTCGTATGCTACTGTAGCCCAGTACTTACGGTTCGTTCCATCGAGTTGTGCGATTCGTTTGATAAGCATTCGATTCCGCCCCCTGCGAGTAGGCGGTGTGGGTTCCGTTTGCCGACTCCTAGGGAGATTGGTGTGATCCAGTAATGCTGCATCCCATGAAAAAGCAACCCCTCGCGGCGGGATTTTATCAGATGGGTAAGGTGGGTTCACTTCAACTCGTCGACTTCAACAAATTCCGATTGTTCTGTCGCGCGCTGTAAACGGAATGAATCTTGGGTGCATTTATTTTGATCTGTCGCTTGCAGTAGACACTAATAGTGCCACCTCGTCGTTGTGTCACGTCAATAGTACCCTGATCAACAATTTTCTCTTTGTTGCGTCTAGTGCAGTGCTACCTTTGAAGATATCCGCGAGGAAGGGAGCGGAATCCAAAAAGCGCCGCCAACACTCGACGCTCAGCAACATATCCGCCATGTTCCAGAACAAGTACGTGCTCTCCTCCCGCCCGCCTCCGCTCCATTTCTCTTTGTGCCCCCACTCCTTGCGTGCGCTAGGTTCTCCTCTCTTGATCCGTTCCACGAACGTTTGACTGGGAGGGGTAGAGGGAGGAGACCGAGCGGAGGGGAGGGAACACAAGAATGCTCTTGGTATCCAACGCTCACATTGCGCCCTTCGCTTGCATAGCTCGGACTACGATCGCGGAGCCAACACCTTCAACCCGGAGGGCCGTCTCCACCAGGTCGAGTATGCCATCGAAGCCATCAAGGTATACATCCCCACAGCGTTGACCCATATTTGGATACGGAGCTAACCCGCACATGTTGTTGCCATCATTAGCTCGGCACGACCGCGATCGGCATCCGCACGAAGGAGGGCGTCGTGCTCGCCGTCGAGAAGCGCCTCTCGTCGCCGCTGCTCGAACCCGGCAGGTACGGAATGACCGTCTACGTTTAGTCCCCTCCCAGGAGGACACGCCTTAACCGTAGCTCTCGGGTGTTTAGTGTCGAGAAGATCATGGAGATTGACCGCCACATCGGCGCGGCCATGAGCGGCATCACCTCGGACGCGCAGACGCTGATCGACCACGCGCGCGTCGAGGCCACGAACCACTGGTTCTCGTACAACGAGAAAGTGCGCGTCCAGGCGCTGATGCAGGCCGTGAGCGACCTCGCGCTCAGCTTTGGCGAGGGCCAGGACGAGAACAACCACAAGCAGAAGATGGTGAGGTCGCACCATCCATCCGCTGGCATTGAGGGAGGAGACTCACGGGTATTGTCCTCTGCAGAGCCGTCCCTTTGGCGTGGCGCTGCTGCTCGCGGGCACGGACGACAAGGGCCCGCAGCTCTTTTTTGCGGACCCGTCGGGCACGTACTACCCGGTCAAGGCCCACGCAATCGGCTCGGGCTCGGAAGGCGCGCTGAACAACCTCAAGGAGAGCTACACGGACGCACTGACGCTCCAGGAGGCCGAGACGCTCGCGATCTCGGCGCTCAAGCAGCACATGCAGGAGAAGCTCACGAGCACGAACGTCGAGCTCGCGATCGTTACACCCGCCAAGGGCTTCCACATCTGCAACGTCGCCGAGCTCGAGGCCGTCATTGCGCGCGTGTAGAGATCGCAAGGCCTTGTTGGCTCCAATGGGAGCTCGCATTTGTTTTCCCTTTCAACAATTCAATCTAGGATACTGAATCAAGCCATCTATGTCCTCCAACGCTGTTCTAGTTTCTGCGTCGGTGGGCGACGTGGCGTAATGCCACTGGTGCGACAGTGCGCTGGTGGCCGTGGGTCAAAGGATACTTTCGTATGATACCGACAGTCTCACTTCCCATTTCTCTCCGTCTCCGATGCCGCGTCTCAGCTGCACACTCGTTCTCCTTGCCATGGTCTCACTTGCCGTGAGTAGTGGCCACTCCGCCACACCCACTGCTTTGACCTCTCCCCACGGAGGGCACATGATGCGTCGTCCGTGCCAGCGCTCACTGGAGATCGCCGCCACCGGCCACACGCTGCGCGTTGCCAGCGCCGCGTTCACCAGCGCCGACAACCCCGAGCGCACGCGCCTGCTGACCCACTGCGACTGCGGGAACGTCCGTGGCTGCCGCTGCGCCGACGCCATGTGGGATGCGCCAGAAGATCCGACACGCCTCGCCCAGCAAGAAGAAGGCATGGACGACCAGGGCTACCGCCAGCTCGGCTACTAGGTACCGCAGTTCGTCGCCCCCGCATGCCACACAAAATGTTACTTTATTTCTTCTCTCACTGTTTACTTGGCGCCGACCTCGGTGGCCTCGCCGTCCTCGGTCTCGTCGGCGCTGCTGTTGGCCGAGCTTGTGCTCGTGAGCGTAAAGCTGTGGAGGCGCGAGAGGATCATGTCGAGCGCGACCGAGTTGACGCCGTGCGGGATGATGATATCGGCGACGCGTTTGGACTGCTCGACGAACATCATGTGCATGGGCCGCACGGTCTTCATGTACTGCGTCATGACCGACAGCGCCGTGCGCCCGCGCTCTTCAATGTCGCGCTGCATGCGGCGCACGAGCCGAATGTCGGCGGCCGTCTCGACAAAGATCTTGATGTCCATGAGCTCGGCGAGCGCGCTGTCGGCAAAGATGAGGATGCCCTCGACCAGGATCACGCTGTTGGGCTTCATCTCGCGGGTCTGCGGACACCGCGAGTGCGTACTAAAGTCGTACTCGGGCACCTGCACGGTCTTGCCGGCGCGCAGCTGCCGCACGTGCTCGACCAGCAGCTCGGTCTCGAGCGAGTCCGGGTGGTCAAAGTTGTGCTCGGCGCGCTCGGCCATCGTGAGGTGGCCGAGGTCCTTGTAGTAGTAGTCGTGCGACAGGTACGTCACGCGGGCGGCGCCAAACTCGTCGATGATCGCGCGCGAGAGCGTGGTCTTGCCCGATCCCGAGCCGCCGCACACGCCGACCACGAGGATACCGTTGTCGTCGCCGGCGCGCGGCGGGCGCACGAAGCGGAACTGCTTGGTCGGCTCCACGGAATTGTTGATGTAGACAATGTCCTTGACCAGCGCGAGCTCGCGCGCATCGGCCGTCTTGTGGTGGGGCACAGCGCCGCCGCGCGCCTGCTGCGAGCGCACGCGCAGGAACGCGAGCGCCGCCAGCAGCGCGCCGCCCACGAGCATAATGTCGACGACGTTCGACTTGTCCCCCCACTTGGTGCTCACCATGGTCGCTATGAGGCTTATGTGTGTGCGCCGCACCGCCGTTGCAAGAATGCCGATGCCCCCAATGGCGAAGAGGAGCTCAGTGCTGATCCATTCAAAATGGCCGTGAATGCATGCCACCGACCGCTGAACTCCTCAATAGCCAATCAAAACGTGCGAACGGGTTCTTTTGGTCCCCTTTTTAGCCAATCAACGATGAATGACGCACCCCTCCATCCCCTCTTCTTTTTTTCTCGGTCGTCTTCCCTTCGAAAGACCAGATCATTGACTGGTCACTTTGTTCTTCCACCTCCCGCCGTGCCTTGCTTTCCGTCTCTCTTCGGTGAATGCGTGCCGCCGTTGCAACGGCATGGCCATTTACACTATATCTCACATTGGCTCCTCCCGTCACGCTCAATCAGCCTGTATCGCTCCAACGACTTCGAAGTGCTGTCGTAGGCGTTGTCTTATTCCAATCGCTCGCTCTGGTCCTGCGAGTCGATGAACTTCCGGGTCGTGGCGTCCAAGAAGCTGCGGGAGAAACATGGAATTGCCATCCACGTTGCCGTGGCTCGAACACTCCAGTGTTCACGCTGTGCGAGTCCAATCCTCGTGGCACTCGGGGTTCGGAGAATCGGATTCGCAGCCGCAGCAAACGTCATCTTGGATATAATTCTGGGAATGTATGCCTCACGATAGACTACCACGGAGCGGCTGAGAGCGGCCTCGGGGACCCGCGCTCAAGCTGTCACTTTCATTGGAGACTCGTTTCCAGTCGCATTCGTCCTCGACAGGACGCGTCTGAATATTTTGTTTGGTCTCCTGATCGTCGAGAAGCTCAAGCAGGCGTAGCGTCCACGCAGACGGTTCTTCTCCCAGCTCGCTGACTCCGCCGATGAGCTCCGTAAGATCTTGACCGCCTCCGGTTGCTTTCACAAACTGCTGGTACGTGGCGTTGCCCTTGACCACGACATACAACTTCGTCGCGGCCGTTGGCTTGAGCTTGCTGGAGCTGCCTTCCGATCGAATGATCTCGACAAGTCACACGAGACCGCCACTCCAGAAGATAGCGTGCTGGCCGGGTGATTCTCCCGGGAGAGAGCCCCGGCCGCGGCAGCTTGTTCGGGTTTTAGCATGATGACAAGCGGGCGAACTCCACCGATCGATGCGGCGTAATCGCGAGAGGCGCTGTCACGCACCAAGTTCCAGAGCGCCAACGCCGCTGCGATCCTCACCTCGCTGTCCGTACTGGAGAGTAACACCACCAGCGGAAACAACGCACCTTCGGCTTTGACTGAGTTGGGCAGTATGAAGGCAGCCTTGCCCACCCACGAACCGTGGTGCGCGAACGTTCTGCTCGCGGCGACCTCGATCAGCGTTTGCACCAAATCCGCACGCGATGACTACTCGCACCGGGGGTTCGTCGCGCGTGAGTGTCCACCGAGCGGCAAGGCCTCTTTCATTGTCCGACGGCGAAAGGAAGTTAAACGCCCGGTCGCTTTGTTGGGTTTCCACGTAGTCGCGGTGTCCATCCCATACAGGATGCCCCTCATGGTTCGTACGGTCGTGGCTCGCTGCAATCTGTTTATGACTCCTCAAGGGCGGGCGCCAAGTGAAAACGTCCACATCCAGCCCTTCCCACAACCCACGCTTTGGATGGCTTAGAGTTTTGGTCGTGGGAATGGCCCGTAGAGCTGGACATGGCGGTTCGAGTGTGGATCTTTCCGGCGACCGCCGTGCGTCTGGGATTGATGTTCTCACTCCTGCAGCTACTACGTAGTATTTCTCTGCGTCGAACCTCCAGCATGATTCTGTCTGTATCTGGGAAATAGTACGCGTGTTTCTTATTCCAATAGCTCTCTCATTTCTTGTTCCCCACGTTAGTGGTTGCCGGCGACCGAGTCGATGAGCAGCGGGTAGCCCGAGTCGAGCGGAATGCTGGGGTCGCGCACGGACTGGCAGATCGTCGGGATGTCGGTCTTGGCGTCCAGAAAGTCCGTGAGGAACACGAGCAGTTGGAAGTCGCTGATGCGCTTGACGTACGCTTCGCCACGGTACTTACTGAGCTGCTGCTTGAGTGCCTGACGCGTCCGGGCGTTTCCTTCGCGGTTGAGCTTGGGGAAGTCGCAGTGGAGCCCGGACTCGTGCATGGACACGGGCACGACGCACAGGAAAAAGTTGTTGTCGATCTCACTGGCCGGCTTCATCTCCACGAGCGCCGTGAACGTCGGATGGACGGCCGTGGTCTTGGGGTCTTTCTCATTGTCCAGCAGCGCACCTGTGCTGTACATCTCGACGCAGAGATCGCTGACCTGGAAGGCCTCGAACGCGGCCTGGCCTTCCTTGTCGAGCGTCACTTTGAGCGACACGAAGAGCGAGCCTTTGCCGCCGGCGTCGGCCTGGAGCTGCGCCGCGAGCATGATTTCGCGGGACGAAAAGTGGAAGCTCTCGTCTTCGCGCGGCGGGTGCGAAAAGACCCAGCCGACCTTGTCGCGGCCGAGTGCCTCGGCCACGGCGTCGATCTTGTCGGCGAGCGGGTCGTCAAAGACTTCAAAGCCAAACGCGTCGCCTTCCTGCGGCGGTTCGTAGATGAAATCCACGGTCACTTCCTTGGTCTCGTCGTTGACCGACCCGTAGAGCCAGCCGCAGCGCGATTGCTGGAACGCAAACTGGCGCAAGTACGACTGGAAGTCGTTGCAGCTCGCGCCGTCGAGAAGGACTTTGGTCACGTGGGGCGCCTTCTGCGCGCTGATCTTGTACTCGAACTGCGCGTCCATGCGCGTGAATTCGCTGAGCGTCCAGTGCATCTTCATGTCGCGCAGCGCTTTGAGGCCCGGACGGAACGAGTTCTTGTCGACGCGGTCGTGGTACGTGACGTGCGTGAGCGTGCCGTCGGCCGCGATCTTGCGGCCCACGCGGCCGCCGGTGCTGATGAGGTCGCCGTCGTACTCCATGTACACCATGTCGCCGTGGGTCAACCCCAAGTCGCCCAGCATCTGGGCGTTCTGGACGACGCGCGTGTTCGCCAAGTCCAGCGAGAGCACCTGCCCGGCAGCGTCGATCGCGTGCTCGCGCTCGATCCAGCGCTTGATGTCGGCGACCGTCGACTGCGCCGTGAGCTCCGGCACGCGCCAGATGCCGTTCTTCGAGCGCACGCGCAGCAGCATGTGTGTGTGTGTAAAATAGCGTCGGGGGATCTTCGCAAGTGTGGGCTGATGCGCTTCTCGAAGCACCGTCGGGGGATGGGAGTGTTACGAACCGATACGAATGTCATCCGTTCTTATCTTGCTCGGCACATTGTTCAATGTGAGCTCCGCCGATCTTGTTCCAAGGGAACACGAGAGAGCTGGATGGTTGAGTGGGGCGGTGATGCATGCAAAATGGTGGCGGTGGTGTTCTTCTTTTCCAGACGTAGCGCCCACAAACCAGGAACTAACTATCTAAACAATTTCCAGGAGGTCTCTCTAGTCGCGCACGAGCCCGGCGACATCGATGACGCCGTCGCTCTTGGGCAGCGTGTAGTGCTTCCAGGCCTCTTTCTGCACGTGGGCCGTGAGGTGGTTCGCGAGCTGGTCCTCGAGCATCTGCTTCGTGAAGACCGACGTGGCCGAGCCGTAGGCCGAGGCCTGGAACGCAATCACGAGCTTCGAGATCTCTCGGCCCGAGAACCCGTCGATGCGCGTGGCCACCTCCTCGTACACGTCGTCCGTGATGTCGTCCTCGACGTAGATCTTCTTGGACTTGGCGCTCGCGGGCGCAACCAGGTACTTCTGGATGTACTGCTTGAGCATGCGCACGCGCTCGGCGTGGCCGGGGAGCGCAAACTCGACCATCTCGTCGATACGGTCGTTGATCGCCCAGTCAAACTGCTCGGGCTGGTTCGACGCGAACACGATCATGAACTTGTCGCTGGCCTCGCCCGTGCGGTAGAGGAACGCGTTGAGCGCGTTGCGCATGTCCTCGCTCATGACGGCGTTGCTGCGCTTCTGGAGGAACGCGTCGGCCTCATCCACGAAAAGCAGCAGTCCGCGGCGCGAGTGCGAGGCCCAGTCAAAGAGCTTGTGGATCTCCGTGACGCCTTCGCGGCCCAGCGGCGCGACGTCGCCACCGGTCAGAATCGCATACTCGAGCCCCGAGTGGCGCGCGAGCGCCTTCGCGAACAGCGTCTTACCGGTACCCGGCGGGCCGTGGAGCAGCAAGTGGCGGAACGGCGCACGGTTCTTCTTCGTGTTGAAAGTCGACACGGCGACGCTGCGCAGGCGCTCGTCGAGCTTGGGCTCGAGCACGACACCTTCGAGCGCGTCCTGCGGCTTCTGGAGGCGCAGCACCCGCTTGATCGACGGCAGCGGGTTCGACACGACCTGCGCAACCGAGCGGCGCGAGGTCTCGCGCACGAGCGACGGCTTGCCGAGGCGCGCCTCGATGTACTTGCCGGCCACACCCGTCGAGGTCTTGGCCGCGTAGATGCCGAGCGCGAGCGCCGAGAGCGACGCGACCGTGGCCGTGAGCTTCTCCTTGTCGTCCACAAACGACATGACGCCGGCGCCAACCGTCGCGCCCGCGAGCTTGATGCCCTCCATGACAGTCTCGCGGTACTCCTTGGCGCGCACGCGGGCCTCTTCCAAGTGGAGGTCGTGGTTCAGGCGCTCCTGCTTGATGCGGCCTTCGACCTCGGCCGCGACGCGCGCGAGCTCGGTCTTCTGGCGCAGCTCGGCCTCGTAGTCGAGCGTCTTGCGGCGCGAGGCCTCCTGGCGCGCGATCATCTCTTCCTGCTTCTTGAGCTCCTGCTCCTTCATGTACTTTTGTGCCGCGAGCTGGTCGGCGTACTGCTTGCGCTTTAGCTGGTCCTGGTACTGCGCACGCTGCTGGTTCTGGCGGGTCTCTTCCTCGAGTGTCTTGCGGCGCTCCTCGCCTTCCTTCTGGACGCGCACGATCTCGTACTGCTTGTACAGCGCCTCGTTCTCCTTGATCTTGGCCTGCTGCTCCATCTGCTTGGTGCGCTCGCTCTCCTTGGCGATCTGGAACGCCTCCTTCGCGTGGCGCGAGTTCTCGAGCTCGCGCGCGGCCTTGGCGGCGCGCTCGAGGCCCGACGGGTCGAACGAGTAGCCGCCGCTGGCCTGCGCCTGCTGGGCCTTGGGCTGCGGGGCGAGCGTGTTGGCCTGTTGGGAAGCCGAGACATTGGCGCTCTCGGCCGACTCCTGCGGCGCGCTGCGGCGTCCTCCGAAACCGCCGAACATGGTTCTAGTAGGAGGAAGAGGTGGTGCTGGTGATGATGATGTCGCGGTGGAAGGCGAACGAAAATGACGGCAATGCGTTGCGTGTGTGTGGGAGAGCTCTGTCGATGGACACGAGGGGCTCTCCCACCCGTGAGAGTGATGGTCCTGATTGCGATTCGACCTTCGGCAGGCAGATCTGGGACACAGGTATATTCCCCCATAAGAGTGACGGCTGAAAGCACGGAACGCACTTTAGAGGAGAGAACGAGTACGCCATGGAAAAATACGTGTGGTCCACCTTGAAAATGTATTTTCGGTCATTCCGTGCTTTGGTTTGGGTTCGTCACGTTGACCTCGTCGCCATGTCCCGTGCCGATCGCCCTTCGCGGAAATCGAATGGCTCATTTTTCCCTCGACGTGCATGGGCGACGCCGCGTTTGTGCTCCCCTTGCGACACTCGTTGAACGTCTCGAGCGATAGGGCTGCGTCCCGACTTCTCACGCTTCCTTCTTCCCCTGCTCCTTGCGCCACGATGGACAGACTCCAAGATCTCGTGCGCCACACACAGCGCAAGATGAAGGTCCGTCGGCAGGAGTTCGCTTCATTCTGGACGATAGTGTCTAAACCGAGTGTGCCATTGGATGTACTAGGACACGGCAGACCACGCAAGCCACAAGCTCACGCAGGAAGCCGAGCTGCTGCGCGCGAAGGCGCGCGATGCGGCTGGCAAAGCGAAAGTGTCGGTCCAAGATGCGGCCCACGACGCCCGCGCGACCGCCAAGAACAAGGCCCACGAAGTGCGGACCACGGTCGCCGAGAACCTCAAGCAGAACAAGGACTACATGGCCGAGAACCTGCGGAAGAACTCGGAACATTTGACCGAGGCCGCCAAGGAAAAACTGGGCGAGTGGACCCACGAAGCCAAGGACAAGGCGCAGCAACTGCGCCAGGTCTCGGGCGAAAAGGCCGCGGAGATGACCGGCCAGGCGCGTTCTAGCGTGGCCGGCGGCGCTGAGCGGTTCCGTGCGTCGTCCTCTGGGTTTGTGGCAGCGCTGGACCCGCGCTTGAAGGCGCGCCGCACGCGGAACCGTGTGCTTGTGCTGGGCCTGTCGGCCATCGCGCTCTACGGGTTTGCCTCGAATGTTCCCGATGCGATGGGCCGGTACGCGATCGAGCGCGTCAAGATCCAGGAAGAAACCAAGGCCCGCGAGAAGCGCCGCCGCGAGCGGGACGACGACGGCGACGAGCGCGACTAACGAGCTGTTTCTCCACTCGTAATACCAGCTTTTGGACGTCACGCGACCACTTTCATGGTGCTTTGTTGGTCGGGAGATTGGGACATGCGATCGATTGGCCCCGCACAGACACATCACAGATTTGACGTGAGCAGTTGTCCTATGGGTGGAGTTGCTTCAGTACTCTGTCGCGTGCTCAGGATGGGCTGGAGTTGGAAGCACGCATTGTCATGGTATGCTAGTGCTCGGTTCCGTGGTGATAGTCGACATGATCTGTCATGCGTACTTGCAGTATGGTGCGATGGAAGGACCTCGATGTAATAATGTACCCATCGGTTCCCCCGCAGTGGGCCCCCCACATATTTCCAGCGTCGAAGTGCCGACGTGGGGATGTGATACTCCCATGAGCTCCTCACCACGTCAGTAGATTCCTTGACAGACCAACCCTCGGATTAGATCTCATTCCCATACAATTTTCAAGCTTAGTTCTGATACAACTCGAAGCCTAACCTATATCAGTTGGAAGAAACCGCTTCATGCCGAGACCCTATGCGAATGCCGGGAGGGCCGCGCCCCCCAAAAGCACAGTCGATCATGACGCCACACCACCCGCGCTAGAGCAGTCTCTCGATCCCAGCGAGCACCCACCATGGGCAAAGCAAAGTGGGCAATGCAAACGCCGGAGGGCGGAGTATGTGTGCCAGTGTACTGTTATAGGTTAGTCAAGTGGGATCTAAAGCGTGTTCAGATCTGAGATCTACGTTGGATTTTAACCCCGTCGACAACGGGTTTAAGTAACGCCACGTCCCACGCGGATCTCCTCGCGAAGATCCAATGGCTCATTTTCTCATCAAGGCGAACACGCAACGACGCCGCCCTGGCGCTGCCCTTGCTTTTCCTGTGACAGCGAGAGAGCTCGCGAGTGTCGCAAGGCGGTTCTATCATAGCGTCGATGATTCACAGTCTAGGGGCCTCGTCTGGGAAGGGGGGTCGATCACAACGCCACACTGTGTTTCTGTCGTGAACACAGATCCCCCACGTTCCCGTGCTTCCGTTGGCTCTGAGTCACCGACTGTGACAACAGAGACCCCACCGGCGAGCCCACCCGCGCTCCCGTTCTCTACCAACGCCAGTCACAATCCAAGATCGCCGGGACCACGCACCACGCCCCACGCACAACAATGAAGGTACGTGCCGCCGCCCCACCTTGGCTCCCCGTCATTCGGTCCAAGGACTGTCGAGACAGCATTTAACACATTGCTTGTGGACGCTAGGACACGCAGGACTACGCGAGCGACAAGCTCAAGCAAGACACCGAGCAGCTGCGCGAGAAGACGCGCGACGCGGCCGACAAAGCCAAAGAATCCATCAAAGACGCGGCCCACGACGCGCGCGTGGTGGCCAAGAGCAAGGCCCGCGAGGTCGGCGCGGCCGTGGCCGAGAACTATGAGCAGGGCAAAGAGTACCTGCGCAAGAACAGCGAGCACGTAGCTGAGGCCGCCAAGGACAAGGCCGGCGAGCTGCGCGCGAAAGCCGGCGAGACGCTGGGCGAGTGGAGCCACGAGGCCCAAGACAAGGCCGCCGAGTGGACCCATGAGGCCAAGCACAAGGCCGCCGAGTGGAGCGAGGAGGCCAAGGACAAGGGGCAGCAAGTGCGCGAGGCCTCGGGCGACAAGGCCGCCGAGTGGACCAACGACGCCAAGCACAAGGCCCAGCAGGGCCGCGACAAGGCCACTGAGATGGCCAACGAGGCGAAGGACAAGGCCCAGCAGCTGCGCCAGACGTCGGGCGACAAGGCTGCCGAGTGGACCAACGAAGCCAAGGACAAGGCGCAGCAGGGCCGCAACAAGGCTGCCGAGATGACAGGCCAGGCGCGCTACACCATGGCCGACGGCGCGCAGAAGCTCCGCGCGTCGTCCTCTGGGCTTGCCGAGGCGTTGGACCCGCGCACCAAGTCGCGCCTCACGCGCAACCGCATGGTCGTGCTGGGCCTGTCGGCCATCGCAATCTACGCGTTTGCGACCAAGGGCTCGGATGCCAAGAGCCGGTCTGTCATTGAGCGCGTCACGGCCGAAGAAGAGGCCAAGGCCCGCGAGAAGCGTGGCCCCGCTGCGAGCGCGACGAAGTAGCTCGTCATCTCCTTCTCTGCGGCTTTGAAATATAGCGATCATTCTCCCACTGTCATTGTTCTTTTGTCGTCAAACGACAGACTGGCGCGCCGGGCGTTTGGCCGTGGTCGAGGTCACGCTGGACT
Source organism: Pythium biforme (assembly GCA_023337735.1). Lineage (NCBI taxonomy): Eukaryota > Oomycota > Peronosporomycetes > Pythiales > Pythiaceae > Pythium > Pythium biforme. The sequence goes on along the minus strand of JAADXJ010000055.1, from coordinate 37,049 downwards.
TGCGCGGCTCGGCCTTGGCCTGGCCCTCGTCGGCCGCGGACCCCGGGCGGCCTTTGCTCGCGGCCTCGTAGAGCAGCTGCCAGCGCGGTTTCTTGTCGGCGTCTTTCTGTTTCTGCAAACGCCGCTGCTTCTTGGCCTCGAGCTTGGCGCGGATCCACGCCAGGTAATCGTCTTTAACCTAACATCACATCGCGTTTGTAAGTTCCGTTTTTCTACGACGTACGGTACGTTGCTGACAGCGACCGCACCTCTGTTCGCCATTCCTTGTAGCCGTGCTCGTCAAACGTCGTGCCAAAAACGCCTCCGTCGCCGAGCTCACCGGCAACACCGACCGCCTCATCCTCGTCGTCTTTCTCGTCGCCTTCTTCCTGGAGCGACGCGATAGATCCAGGGCCACCGCTACCGCTGCGCCAGCTTTCACCGCTGGTGAGACTGCGCTTGGACTCTTTGTGAGCCATGAGATCGTGAGCACTCGCACCGGGCGAGCCGTGGAGCGACAACTTGGACGCGCCGCGCAGCAAGTTATGACTGCTGGCTCCGATGAGCTTCTGTGACAGTTGAGCGGTTGTGAGATTCTGATCGGGCCTATGTGGGGGGAAACCCACCCGACTGTACCTTGCTCGAGTAGCGCCGCAAGCCGGCGTTCTCCACGAACAACCGCCGCTGTTGCTGTTGCGTGCACACTAGCTCGTTAGCTGCTCCCATTTGACGTTACACGCATATATTTCGGCCTCGTCCACACCAGCTCAAGGTCCTGCGGGTCGTCGATGATGTCGAGGTCGCGCAGCGATTTCTGGGTGGCCTAGCGCACGAGAAGGGTTCCATGTCAGTCTCCACACATCGGGGTTCCATTCGACGCTCCACAGCGCACCATGTGCCGCAAGCCGAGCGAGCGCGTGGACGCGTTGTGCAGGTCGGTGGTCGTCGCCACGGAGCTGTGGTCGCCCCCGATCGAGTCGCGCGCTGAGTCGATGTGCTCGTCGATCAAGTGCGCGTACTCGTCGCTTTCGTCATGCGGCTCGTCCAGCAGCGACTCGGTGATCTACAACAAACCATATTCGTTCCATCCATTGCGTTTGCATTCCACCTCGACACAGCCTCGGAGCGCACCGTCAACACGTCGTACCTCTTCTAGATCCCTGTAGCTGATGACTTTGGGCAGATTGAGGAACGTGCTGAGTTTTCGCACGAGCCGAAGCGCGGCCGCCGCCTCCGGGTCCGATGGCATCCCGTTCGACGAACGAAAACTCGCAGTGCGGAAGCTCGTGGGTCGCCGCATGCTGCCCACGCGCTGCATACTCATCGAGTGGCTGCTGCCCCCGGGCGATGGCGTACCACCCGTGGCCCCAAGACTGTCGAAGTGGTCGACGCTTTCGTCGTCGAGGTTCAGCTCGTCGTCGCCTCTCGCACTGAAAGACCCATCCTCGTACTCGTTGTCCTCGTACTCGTCGGCCTCAAAGTACTCGTCGTCGTCGTCGTCGTCGTCCTCGGGCAGCACCTCGGCCGTGTTCGTCGCGATCTTGAGCAGCGCGACCGTGCGCGTGCGCAGCAGCATGCGCTCGATGTGCTCGTCCAGCGTCAGCAGCCGCTCGCGCTCATGCTTTTGTTGCTGCGACTGCGAAGATGCGCGTCGCTGTGCAGACGCTCGTCGCTTGGACGACTTAGCGTCGGCGCGACCGTCGTCCGGGTCCTCTTTGTCGTCCTCATCGTCCGAATCGACATTGATGTCCTTCTTCTCCGGCTTGGCGCCCGTGCCGTTGTAGCCTAGTTCAACAACGCGATCAAAATGGGGTCCAAGACGTCAGACGCCAGCGAGTCAGACGTACGGTAACGGAGACCGTTGATCTGCTCGAGCGCCTTGGCCACGCGCTCGTGCTTCTCCGAGTCGTCCACTTCGACCTCGATCGGCACCATGGACGACGAACGTCTTGCTTTGCAGATCGACCGGCCACGTGCGACGCGAAAGGGCGGATCGATCGGTCAGGGAGCGGCTTTTCATGGGAGCCCCACCGACCAAAAAAAGCACTCGGCGGGAACATTACAGCAGCGACTTGGTGACTACGCTCGAGTTCTTCGCGTGGAGCACGGCCCTGGGCGGTCCCGCGGACTGTGGCCGCGCGCGCGCGCTGTGTTTGACTTGCTGCAGCGCCTGCATTGTTGTCGCGTCGATCGATCGCTGCTCGGCTGCGAGTGGCAGCGCCGGGATCTGCACGGCCGACGAGCAGTGGCGTAATGACCCAAAAGAACTCGAGCTCGAGGACGGGCGCGGCGGGCGCGTCGATGCATTGACGTCTTTCGGCGGCGACGACGCATTCGCCGTGGTCTCGCCCGCGCCCGAGCGGAATCGCTCTTCCAGGTATTGATTCCGTTGCTTGAGGCGCCGTACGTCGGCGATGGTGCAGCTAAACTGGTTGCCGGCTCGCTGGCGCCTAGCGCCACCGCCACGCTCCTCGTCGTTCTCATTGTCGTCACTTAAGTCTGCCTCTGGCCCGAGCGACGGCGTCTTTAGTGCACGCGGCACGTTCACTCCGCTATGGTCGGTGTCATCGTCTTCGTCCTCCCCCACGATGAACGGCATGTGGTGCGCCATGGCCTTGGCCGTGGTCTTGACCGCGCGGTCGAGCTCGCCGCGCAAGTTGTCGCACGCGTCTTTGAGCTCCACGCGCTCGACGCGGAAGAGCTTGTTCTTCTGCTTGTGGCGGTACTCGGACGCGATCATCTTGCGCAGTTGCGTGTGGAGGCGCTCGATCTCTTTCTCTTGCTGCTCGATCTTGGCCTTGTAGTGGTCCAGCAAGTACGGGTTCTCGTTCGCCTGCTCGCGCAGCAGCTCGGCCGTGGCTGCGGGCGTGGCGGCAAGCGCCTTCTTCGAAGTTATAGCTGTTCGACTGGGTGATCTGCGGTTGAGGCCAATGTGGAACGTGCTCGATGCGCGCACGAGCTGCGGCCGCGGCGCCTGCGACGGTGCCTGCTTGATCTTTTGCATGGCCGTGAAGAGCTTGTTGTACTCGTCTTTCATGTCATGAATCAACGTCTCGCGCTCCTTGAGGTTCCCGCGGGTGCGCAGCAGCTCGGCCTCTTGGTCGGCCACCTTCTTGGTCTTGTCGGCCAGCGTCTCACGCAGCTTTCTCACGTCTTTCTCCAGCTGCGCGCAGTGCTGCGCCTGTGTGCTCTGCTTGACGCTCGCCAGATGCTGCTGCTGCCGCTGGATCTCGCCGCGCAGCTCGTCGTTGCTCGCCTCCAGCTTGCTGAGCTTGCACTCGTAGTCTTGCAGCACGCGCTTGAGGTTCTGCTGCTCCACCGGCGTCGAGCCAAAGAGCCCACTACTGGCTGTCGCAGCCGCACAACATGCTGTCGCCAGTGGTGACCCACCACTGCTACTCGTTCGGAGGTGGTCGCCCGTGCGCGCCAAGTCGTCGGTAACGCGCTTGCGGTCGCGCGCCAGCACGTCATTCGCACGCTTGAGCTCGTCCACGTCGGCCTGCCGCTTCGTGAGCTGCTCGCCCTGAGATTCGCTAGTCGCACGCAGCGTGTGAAGCTCGCCGTTGAGCTGCGCGAGCGTGTGCTTGTACTGCCTCGTCGTGCGGTCGTGGTCACTCTGCGTGGCCGTGAGCTGCTGCGCGAGCGCGCGCATTTGTTGCTGCGCCTTCTCGCACGCGGCCTCCCACTGGCGGAGCTCTTCGTTCGCGTCCTGTGCGTTCCTACCACGGCCATAAAACGATCAGTTTCTATCCGTTAACGGGGATTCTCGCCACGAGTCCAGCGCACCGTGCGCCGCGATCGGTCAGCTTCTTGATCGCCTGCTGCATCTCGTGGTGATGCTGCTCATGGGCCGTCAACTGCACGCGCAAGTGCGTGCGCAGCGCGTTCAGCAGCGCGATCGGGTCGCCCTCGGCTTTCTTCAAGTACTCGTCTCGTCGCTTGGCCTTGGCGAACGCGCTGTCGTCATCTGCTGGCATTTGAGGCGTGTTCTGCGACGTTGGCATCGACGCTGTGCGCTCCATGATCTCCATGAAGAAGTCGACGATCAACGCCTCGAGCCGCGCGAGCCGCTTCACCTTCACTTGCGCGACATTCAGGCGGTCAGCGAGGTGCTTGACCTCTGTTGTCTGTGAGACTACCGTCGACGCCGACGCCGTCCCCGCGTTGGACAATGGCGTCGCCATTTCCTCGTGATGTTGTTGTGTGTATCGACGAACACGTTTCTTTCTCAACTGACTCAACGTGCGTCCGAAGCGACACGACAGCAGGGCTCATTTTAGAATCGCCACCGTCGGGAAGCCCGGACGGCAGTCAGCCGTGCCATTCAAGTGGTCTTTGAAGCTCTAGCGTCGTGTTTTGTCTCTTTGAACGGCACACGTGGGAGCGAGCTCAAGCCTGTCCCGCCTCGTACGATGGGAAGAGCAGGTTGGGGAACTTTTTCGCGATCGCGTAAAACTCGTCGAGGCTCATGTGGCCGTCGCCGTTGTCGTCGGCCTGCTTGAGGATCGTCGCGGCCTTTTTGCGCACTTGGTCTCCTGTGGTCAAGTGGTTCGCCTTGAGGATATTGACGAGCTCATCCTCGGTGATGAAGCCATTGTGGTCGTCGTCGAAAAGATCGAAGCAGAACTTGACACGCTGCTGCCGGTCCGTCGCGTCCATAAAGTTAACAATCCCCAGCAGGATCTCGCGCAGGTCGATACCCTCGTCGGGGCTCTGCGCGTCACTCGTGTAGAGCGTGAAGAGCCGGCGGTACTCGCCCGTGGGCTCGACTTCAAAGAGCATGGAAAAGTCCTCAAAGTCGACCAGATCGTCTTCTTCGCCCTTGTGCATCGCGCGAAACTTCATGGCAATCCGTGTGAGCAGGTCCAGGTTGGGGTTGTTGTCGTCCACGAACCGCTTGAGCAGTCGCTTCTTCTCTTCTTTGATCTCGAGTAGCCGTGCCTTGCTTTCCGGTGTGAGCTCCTTCGTGATCAGCTTGACATCGACGTCGCCCTGCGCGTCTCCGTCGTCGAGCTTCGCGGTCGCAAACTCGGGACTCGCCGGGTCCGGGTGGATCACCATGCGCCGGAACTCGTCAAAGCTGACTTGGCCGTCGCCGTCCAAGTCGCACAACCGGACCATCTCGTCGATCTCTTCGTCCGTGACCAGCTCGCCCATGCAAATGAGCAAGTGGCGAAGCTCGGCGGCGCCGATAACGTTGTTCTTGTCGAGATCCAGGAACCGGAATGCACCCAAAATCTCTTCTTCGCTGAATTCGCTATCACTAACCACACAGTGAGGGTTAGCAAACGCTCCCAACTCGCGTCAAGCCACTGATACATCGGGACGCACTTTTCCATGACTTGCTTGGCCTTGGTCGCGGCCGACACGGCGCTGACTTTCGCAGCAGTAGCCACAGCAAGAGATGTCGTTGGTGCTGACTCCTCTTCTTCTGTTGGCAGCGGCTGGCCGATGGTCTCTTTAGTGCGCCGCTCTTTCTCCGTAAACTTGTCCATGCCGATCTGGTGCTGCGGGTACGCGACACCACTGGGCCCGACAAAGCCCATTTCGAGATGGAGCTCGCCCGCGGCGTCTTTGTTGCCAAACTTGCCTTTGATCCATAGCTTGAGCCAGTCGTCGACAAACCCGTACCGGAAAATGGGCAGCAGTGACACAGTCGCCGCGCCGATGAGATCGTCGTTGCCGATCGAGTCGGCGTCCCAGACTTCAACGATCATGTTGTACTGGTCAACGATCTCAAATGTAAACATCTCGTCCTCCCACTCGGGCTCTCGACCGCCGTCCGTGTCGGTCTTGGTCTTCTTGATCGCCTTGGTGGCCTTGCCCTCCACCGTCAACTTGACATACGGATCTTGGCGTCCGATCGCGTCCACGCTGCGCAAGTTGCGCGCCGCAAAGCACTGGATGTGCAGCACGCCCGCCGGGAAGAACTCGATCCTGACGATCACGTCGCCGGCGTTCTGACCGCTGTTCCGAAGCGAGATGGCGTGCTCTTGCTGGCCGCGCGTCTGCATGAAATGGAGAACCGAGAACTGTGCCTCGCCGATGAGGTCGTCACTGCCAATGTCTTCGTCGAACACGCTGAGTTGCATCTTGTTGACCCAGAGGTCTTCGGTGATCCAAAAGAGCAGCTCTTCTTCGCCAAAGTACGGGTTCCGACCACCTTTTTGGATGGTCTTCCCGCGCTTGGAAAATTGACCGATCGTGAGCTTGCAGTACGGGTCCTGCTTGCCGATGAGCTCCATGCTCTTCAAATTGCGGCCTTCCAGCAGAACGACGCTGATCATCCCGATAAGCGCGATGTCCAACTTGATCTCGACTTCTAGTTCGCCACACGGCTCGCCGCCTTTCAGGGTGAGTGGGAGAATTTCCTTATGTGGCTTCCCGTCGAAGAACCGCAGCGCCGAGAAGCGCACTTCGCCGATGAGCTCGTCCGAGATTAGATTATCATCGTACAGCTCGAGCTTGATGGGCACGTCGCCGTCGTGGATGAGCGTCTCGGGCTTGACGAGATCGACGGCCACGACTTCCTCGTGGAAAATCACGGTCGACGTGCACTTTTTGAGCGTCTTGCTCTTGAGCTCGAGCATCGATAGCGGGTGCGTGCCGATCTGGATCTTGACGTACGGATCGGCCGAGAACTTCTTCTCGGTGCCGCCTTTCTTCTTGAGTCCACGCGCTTCAAGCAGCTTGAAGTTGATGCGGCCGCGCTTGAGCATTTTCTCAATGGTTTCGCGAGACAGCGCTCCAGGGTCGCCCGTGTCCAAACCTGCTGGTAGCTTGGATGGCGGTGGCTCCCTGGGGGGTTGAGGAGGTGGTCCGAGTGGAGGCCCCGGTGGAGCGCCCGGAGGCGGCCCTGGTAGTCCGTTCTTCTTCTTCGGTGGCGGGCCAGAAGGAGGACCTGGCGCAGCCCCCGCAGGTGGACGTGGTGGTGGTGGACCACTCGGCGGGCCTGGAACTCCGCGTGGTGGCGGGCCTGGAACTCCGCGTGGTGGCGGGCCAGCCGGAGGTCCAGGAATCTGTCCGGGGGACGTGGCAGCATTCTCAGACGTAACTTGCTTGGGAGGTGGAGAAGCGCGCGGCGGTGGCGGTACGCTCGGGCGCGGCGGCGGCGGTTGGCCGTTTGGCCTCGGTGGAGCTCCCGAGGGCTGTCCCAATGATGGTGGTGGTCCCCCAGGGCGCGGCGGCGGAGCCCCATTTGGCCGCGGAGGAGGAGGCGCACGAGGCGGTGGCGGCGGCGCCATTGCTGGCAAGATTACTATAATGGATTATGGAATATATCCACCAACGGCGACGCTTCGTGACTGAGTACGGGCGTATCCTTGCTTCCGAATGAGTCTCACATCACATAACCAGACGGAGTATCTTGCTGCAATGCGGGACTCGTCGCCTAAAAATACGGGGAACCCCTGGGATGCTCAGGGTGATGAAGCAAGAACCGAATGTCACCAGAGGCGTTCACTTGCCTTCGCCTTCGCCTACTGTCACAGTGACCATGACCGGCCAGGTGTTCGCTGCCACGCCACCACACCGCGTCAGCGTGGCGTACTCGATCGACACGTTCTCTGAGTATTCCACGACGGCCGTGAGTCGCACGCCCACACGCGCGATCGTACCTCCTTCGTCGTCTCTCTCCTTCAACACGTACATGGACGAAGAGCTCTTTCGGGACTTGTTCGCGGACGCCGATGCCGACGCTGAGCAGCGCGATGTCGTGTTTGGTGCAGGGTATGCGTCGCCACTCAAGAAGAGCAAAGCGAACATGACACCGAGCAAAGCGATGGTATGGCACACGGGCGCGACACTCACAAAGCCATTTGCGTCCCCTTCCCCTCCGTCTCAACAACCTCGGAGCCAAGTCCCGGCTGCCGCACCTTTATCATCCGTGGCACCGTCACTGAGTGTGCCCCTTCCTCGGCAGAGTGCTGTTGATTTGATCACAGCTCGGCCGCAAGCACTTGCGACGGAAGAAGAACCTGCATTCTCCCAGCTTGGACTTCCAGGCGTTCCAGAGGTGAACGAAGAAGAAGAGGATGACTGGCGAACCGCGGCGTTGTCCACGAAGTTAAAATCCGCACGACGCATGCTGGCCCCCGTTGGTTCCCTGTCAAGCTCAAAGAAGCCTGGGCCGGCGTCGGTCCAGAATGAGGCGCTTCAGTTTCTTGAAAAGCTCGACCTCAAGTCACTATTGACACAGCCACGGCCCGACGTGACGAGTTTTACAAGTTTCTTGCCGTCCAGCAATAACCAGACAAACCCCGTAAGCCACGACCCACGTACTGAAGATAGCGGTTGTTCGACTCGTCCAGTGGCGCCACCTCTGGCTGATGTACCAAGCCGAAAGCCGCTGTCTTCTCGAAAGGAGCCACTTCAGCCGTTACCCGAAGGATCCACTCGTTTGGCACACATGGCGCAATTGTACGGCACGACGGCTAATGGTCCACGGAAAGTCCGCAAAGAGACGATTGAGAGGCTTTCGAATCCGATCTCGGGCCACACTTCGACACTGCAGGCACTCTCCCCCGAGTCGCGGAAGAAGCGCGAAGCCGAGCTCGGCAGTTGGCCCCCGATAGGGAAGCCCGTGACCCCGGTCAAGACCCTCACGAGCAAGAAAACTAGAGACTTGATCGAGCGCCTCTCTGAAGTGCAGAACACCACCACGCCGGCAGCTTCGTCCTCTCGCGGTGGCGTGAGAAAGCTCATCAGGGGTAAGAAGGTGTCCAAGATCACCGTGAGGACTTCATCAAACAACAATCAAGACGATGCGGAGCCCCCGACGAGATCGGCCGGCGCCAAGCCCCGTCCAGCAACGCTAGACGAGCGGAAAGCGATGCTCAAGCAGAAGCTGGGTGGCCGCACCTCGCTACAGCCGGAACCAGCGGGCACATCACTTGGCGGGTCCACGTTCCTCACACAGCACGAAGACGCCGAAGCGAAGCTGTCGAGTAGCATGGCCAATCTTCGTCGCAGCAATCGGAAGTTGGTTCCACAGCGTCCGAAAGATGGAAAGCCCGCGCAGAGCCTTCTCCATCTCCCTCAGCGTCCGGTCGTTCCGCCATCTATCCGACCACGGGCGCCAATTTCGACAGCAGATGCAACACCTTCAAAAACCTCGATAACGACATCAAAGGCGGTAGTACGGGCTAAAGCTTCATCGGCCTTAAAGGATACGCACGGAGCCGTAAGTGCAGTGGCTCCACACATACCAGGCATCAATAGGGTGCTTAATCCAAGCGGACCTCCTCGATTTGACCGGAAGCGAAATGCGAGTTCGAAGAAGGAGGCCGGAGGTACCCCCAACAATGCAAGCAGTACATTGTTAGGCACTTCCGCTCGTGGTGTATCGAAGGCACCGCCCATGTCGAGTGAGAAATCGCAAAGCCGGTCGAAGACAAGGGTGACCAAACCCATGGCACCCACGGAGCCCATCTGCGAGAACCTTCCTTTGATCCGGAGGTCTGTGCCAGTGGCACCACAAAGACCCGCTGCTCCGTTGGCTTGGCGCAGCAACCGGATCCGCTCGATAAATTGATTTGACCAGCGACGCCTGATGACGGTGGAGTCCACATGCCTTGATCGCTCGAACTATCAAGTGACAGACGATTGCTGGTTGTAAAAATAGTTCGCCGATCCTTCCATTCGCCACCCCATCAGTCGTTTCCGAAATCGTTATGTTGCCTCCGGGGGCGTCGCTTCAGAGAGCCGCGGAGCCGCTCGTGCGAGAGCTCATAGCACAAACGACCAAACACGAAAACAAGCCGCAGTTGTGCGAAGGGACCATGGACTCGGGCTTGGTGACGAGCGAGCAGGCCCCGCATCGCCGCGGGACTGTTGCCATCTTGAACACCGCAATACACACCGAGACGATGATGGGACCAAGCGTGACGTGTCGTCAGTGCCGTGTGCAGATCCCGCTGGATGACATGGAGAGCCACGAGTGCAACCCAAAAGATCTCAAGGCCGCCACGAACTCGCCTCGGGCTGCGACAGCGTTACTGGATGCAGCAGCCAAGGCGTCATCGTTTCTCGACACGTTTCTTGACACGTCGACGGAGACCAAGGGAGCTTCGTCGCAGAAAACCAGTGAGACGGCGCCAGTCGTCGTTGTTGAGCCGAACGAAAAGAAATCAACGCCTCGCAGGGCCGAGACCGTGACAGCCGTAGACCCCGTAGTGCACACGCCCAACCTCACGACCGTTGAAGATACGTCTTCGTCGCACCGCTATGAAAGCCTGTCACAGACGCACTCGCTCCTGTCCCAGTCGTCCACGCATTTGGATGCAGTTACTTCAGAGCCTCGCACATCGCCCCAACACAATTTGGCGAGCTTGGGTAGGTCGCTGTCGGTATCATCCTCTCCACCTCCGACGCCAAGCTTCACTGCAATCCCCACATCGCCAACGCCGCAGAGTGCTCGACCGCGTGGACTCTCGAGTTCGGAGGCCTCCTCAATCCCGTTTCAAAGTCGCGTGCGCGGCGTTCGCCTCAACAAAGACAAGGTCGCGGTCTATTCGATCGTCTCGAACATCCTCAATCAGTTCGCCGACCCACAAACGGCAACAACTCCTACGGCTCTCACCACGCCGCGCGAAGTGATCGTCGAGCGCCGCTACCGCGAGTTTTACGCCTTCGCGTTGACGGTTTACTCCATGTTTCCGTCCCAAGAGTTGTGGCAGCGCCTCCCGCCCAAGACGCTCTGCCTTCCAACGAGCCGCAACCAGAGCGGTGGCTTCTTGTTGCGTCGCAAAAACGGCTTGGATGACTTTGTGCGCCGTGCCCTCGAGTATATTGACCTTGGTTCGAACGCGCAGGGCACGATTTGCCAATGGTACCTTGTTCGCAAGTTCCTGAACTTGCCGCCGACCATCACGGGCGCGAGCCAGCCGACGAAGGATCGCAACCTCGTCGCAGCCATGCACGAGTTGACGAGACACGCGCGTCAAGCGGCTGGCTGGACCACCGTTCGACGCGTGGACGAGCACGATACGACCTTCGAGAAAGTGTGCGACGGTTTCCACACGGTCAAGCGCGTGAAGACATGTCCGTTCCCAGCCCGCGCCATATTTGACAGAATCACGAAACGAGCTGGCGATGCCGGATACGGTGCCGCGGTCTTGGACGCAGAGGTGCATGATGTGGACGAGGGTATGACTGCGAGTAAAGATGCTGTGTCGACGGAAAACGTGGGCGTATTCCACGACCCCTTAGTCGAAAGTGTTGAGGTTCTTCGCAGGGAAAATCGCCAGACGTGGACAGAACGCGTCGTCTTCAAGGTAGGGTTCTGGCTGCCCCCGGATCATCGAAACTACCCGTGTTGATGAACACTTCGTCCTTGCAGGGACGCTGGACGCGAAAAAATCTGGTGATGATCAGTCTCAAAACTTGGAAGTGCGTGGTTGAGATCCTGGGTCATTGGGTCGATCTTCATCAACTAACAGTGTGTTTTTGTAGAGTCGACGACAGCGGCAGCATCGTGATAGTGATGATTCCAGCGGAAGACGACAACATGGGCTGCCAGTCGGCTGCTTCCGGAGCCGCATCGAGCGCCAGTACCCAGACGCACACCCGAGTAGACTGCATTCTCGGCGGTTGGATCATCAGTCCCATCCCTGGGGAAGACACTTGTTCCGTGACATGGCTGATGCAGGCCAACTTTGGCGAGTGCGACCCTCGCAGCGAGTTTACCGGATCACAAGGCTTCAGCACCGCATTTGTTGCTCGCTCATGCCTCCTCTCGTGGGCCGAAGAGATTTCCCACTTGCTCACATCGCTTGAAGCCACGTATGATCCGGTGTACTATCGCAACATCGGACCTCTGCTGTCAGGTGGAGATTTCAACAAGCTCAAGCTGGAACGTCGAGACACCGTGAGCGGAAGTGCGATGCAAGACCCGCGTGTGTACATACTGGCGCATGAGCTGGAGCCATCGATGTGCCTTCTGATCCACAAGAGCACCAACACGAACGCCTTGATTTTCCGCGCCAGCTATCGTCGCACTGTCGACAAGCGTCAGGAACTTGACTTGGATGTCAACTCTCCGCTCAAAGCCGAATGGATCATGTTCGAGAAGCCTGGTAATCCGCGACAGGATCTCTCCGTCATCGAGCGCACAACAACGTACCCATTTTCCACTCGAAACATTGGCCAAAACATCTTCCACTTCACTCTCGAGTTGCTTCGACGTGACTGCGTGTTGCGCTATGGCCAAGTCAGCGGATACGCTCTCTTCACCACTCTCAACGGAAAGCCCAACATGCTACTCAAGCGCATATACCTTGTGTACAGCAGCAAGACGCAGTCTCGGCTCAGTTTCTCGGCGAAGCTTGAGGAGATTCACCTTTTCGGAAAGACTGAAATGGAGGTGATTGGCGCTTGAACCTACTAGAAGTGGAAAATTGTGACGGAACTCGAGTCTGCTCCAAGGAAAGAAATACTTTGCAAACCATACACATCTAAGCTGAGAAAAACATGAGCACACTACCATATCATCACAAATTGCGCATCTTCTCTTCCAAGCCCGCTGCCCAGGTGTCGTAATTCTCGAGTATCGACTTCGACTGAGTGGCCAACACATCCGGCTATTCACATTGCGAACATGTCAGTGCCGATCTTGATCGAATCATATTAGTGTGAAGCGGTTCTTACCTCGTTCAGCTCCATGTCAAGTGAACGTGCTACGTTATCTGCAGGGTCCAAAGCGGTTGCACCAGAGCTTCCATTGAATGTCTTTGACTGACCATTCGGAAAGCGGGAGGAACTTCGAGGAACGGGGACATCCTCTTCGATCACGTCGCTAGCAGCGTTTTCTTGCTTAGAGCCAAGCTTCGACGACTTCAAAATATCTCCGACAGAGAGCACTCGACGCTGAGCGTTCTGTTCCTTCGCAAGTCCACGCTGAAAGAGTATCACACACACGCATGTGATGATCAGCACGCGATTGAATCGCCTTCGAGGCCTTCATCAACACCACCAACCTCGTTGTACGAGTTTCGCTTGCCCACGGAGGCAATGGACTTGCGTTCGCTGGGTCTTCGCTTCTTCTCATCGACAGGGGTGTTTCCGGCGCTCGTGCTCAAGCGTTCGAAGATATCGTTCGAAGAAGCACGCTTCGGCGAGAGGCTCCCAGGCGTCGATGAGATCTCGGGGCGAAATGTGCACGCCTCAAGCTCCAGCTGAGCCTTCTGCCGATCACGTTCGTCCGCAATCTGGTTCTTATCGATGCTCAATAGGCGCTCCCAGATTGGAGTCGTTACTTCACCCTTGCTGGTGGCGGACGTCGGCGGATCGATCTGCGGTCGAAACGTGCACTCCTCCATCTCCTTTTGAATTTTGAGTTCTTCGCTGAGCTCGATCTTCTCCTTGACGCGATTCTTGTCCTGGTACAGGCGCTGCACAAAATTAAACATTTCGGTGAGAACACAGCGGCGAATCAATTGACGAATACAACATGCCTCAAAGATGGTGCTCTTCCCGGTGCTTCCACCATCACTGCTTCCCTTCGACTTCGCACCGTCAGGGATGTCTGACACCCGAGGCTTCAACAAAACAAAATGAGTTAGATCAATCCATCACAAAATAAGGCAAAGAAATCTCACCTTGAACGAGAATCGCCTCTTCTCCTCTTCGAGCTTTTTCTGCTCACGTTCGGCCGCGACCTTTTTCAGATGGTCTTTGTCATAGAGACGTTGATGGAAAGGTTGACTGGAGGCTTTGTTAGAGGCGGCAGCCGATGATACCTTAGGTTGGAACGTCGTACTGGCCTTCTCTTGCTCTTCACGTTCCTGTTTGAGCTTGGCAAGACGCTCCGTCCGTTGCTGTCCACCTTGATACAGACGGTCAAAAATCTTGTTGTCGCCGTCTTCTGCCCTTGTCTTTCTGACAACCTTCGGCTTTGTTTGCAGTTCAGTCTCCATTCTTTTCTGCTCGAGTTCAAGACGTTTTTGCTTCACCACCTCAGGGTCATAGAGCGGTCGACTACGAACTGGCGACTTGGTCGCCTTAATCTTGGGTTTGAAGGTGAATTCCTCCTCATTCTTCTCCGACTCTTGCTTCTTCTTCTCCTCTCTCTTGGCTTGGATTTCAGAAGCATTTCGGTAAAGGTTCTCGAATCGTGATGTGTCGGAAGAAGATGCGATCTTCTTGGCCTTGTTTGTGATTTGAGGTTTGAAAGTGCACTCTTCCTTCTCCAACTTCTCACGAAGCTCCTCCTTCTTTCGCTGCGCGTCCTTCGCTCGCTCGTGTAACATGACAAATCGATTCGGGGCGTCTGCATTGTCCAGCTTCTTGGACTGTGGGTTCACCTGTGGGGTGAATGTGAACTCTTCTTCGCGAAGAGCTTTCTTTGCTTCCAGTCGTCGCTTGGATTCCATAGCTTGCTCATATAGCCGATTGCCAGCCGCGTCGATCTCGGATGCACTTAGTTTCTTCTTTGCCACCTTCGGCTCGTTGTCGGACGAAACGGAGTGAGCTAGCGTCGGACTGGTGTTTCCATTTGTCGGCGACTTCGCCGGTTTTTTCACAGCCGTAGAAGCACTCAGCGAGCGTTGGAACCCAGGTATCTTCGTCGCAGCAGCCCTTGCAGCAACCGACGCCGCCGATGGTGACGCTGCAGATGACTTCGGAACTTGTTTCGGCGGTGTTTTTGGCACAACAGTCTTTGGAACTGCTCTGTTTGGCGGAGTTGTACTCTGAGTGCCAGGCGCCTGCCTCGACCGTGCCGACGACTTTGTCACCACTGTCTTCGACTCCGGAGTCGAGGTTCCGTTTGTGGGTCGCTTTGTTGAATGTGCGCTTGCTGCAGGACTCTTGGACATGTAAGCTTTCGCAACCACTGGCCCCGGTGGTGCTAACGTGGCTTGTGGGGATGCGGGCAATTTGACCTCCACTTGGTTCGCTTCAATACCCGCAGTCGGCGGCACAGGTGATGGGGACGGTGATGTTGCAAGTGCAGCCAATTCTGCCTCAAAAGTAGTGTCGCTATGCACTTGGAGGTCAGCCTCGCCAATCTCGCCGCCTGAGAGAGCAAGATCGTTGGTGCATTCATCACCCGCCGAAGATTGCTCAGTCTTATCGGTAATCTCCGGCACGGTTGCAGTTTCGGTCTCGGCAGAAATGACCGAACCCTCAATGGCTGTTATTGTTGATGCGTCCGATGATTCGGTAACCGAGCGCTCGTCCGTTGGTGAAGGTGGAGCTGCTGGCAGCTTCTCTAGCACGGAAATGGTTTCAACAAGCGCCATAGGGGCCGGAGGTTGCGAGGTGAGCGTCTCAAACGGGTTCGATCCAGTATCAGTTGGTGCAGCTGATTCGTCCGGTACTTGCGAGGGCAGTGAAGCCAGCCCAACAATCGGTTCACTTTTGACCACTGGTACCGCTGATGCTGGTGACTCTACATCGACGTGAATCGCCTCCACAGACGGCTTCACATCGACGTGAGTCGCCTCCAGTGGTGGCTCCACCTCGCCGTGACTCGTCTCCACGGGTTTCTCCACTGACTTCAGCAAATCGAATGCCTCTGGCTCAACGCGTGCGGCAGGCAGAGGCGACGGCGATGTTGGTGCTTGTGCGACTGGAGGACGTGTCAGTGTTAAACCGACTGGTGGAGCAGGATCGGCGACAACGACGGTTGTAGACGGAGGCGGAGGAGGTGCACGCCTGCCCGGCGCCTGGACTGGAGATTGCGACTCAAACAATTCCGCAAGATCCACGGCGGGAGGAGTGGCAGACGAAGCTGCGTCAGCAACAGGCGTGGTCGGCGGCATCACAACGGCAGAGGCAGTCTTGTTGCTGGTCGCGTCCGCGTCGGCACTGTCAAAGACGTCAAACGGAGAGCCCGACGACACGGGCGCAGGCGACGACAGGTCCAGCAGCGACAGTTCATCTTTCACTGGCTTGTTCCACTCGAAAGGGACTGTATCCGCCACTTCAACCGGAGCCGGCGGCGACGGCGCTTCGTTCGTGGTAGGTGTCGTCGTGACCACAGGTGACGGTGCACCGCTGAGCGACTCCTCGACATCGCCCTCCTCTCCATCAGGTCCATTGACGCTGTCCTCGGCCGTGAGGCTCGAGCGCGAGTTGCGTTTCTTGTTCTTTTTCTTCTTCTTGCTCTTGCCCGCGTCGTTGTCGTTGCCGTTCGCGCCGTTGCCGTTCGGTGTGACGTCGTCTTTAGCGGGCGACGCCCCACTGCTCTCGGCGCGCGCGCGCATCGTCGCAGCCGTCGCCAGCACCGCCGACTTGGCCAGGAAGTTGGTGTTCATGGCAGCGCTTTCCCGCGGCGGTCGTGGTGCGCTTGGTGTTTCCCTTGGGTTTCCCGTTTTCCGTTTTCCCCGCGCCTCTGCAGGTCGACTTATTAGCGATCTGTACGTCTCGGTCGAAAACAGGAACGGCGGGGAAAAACCCCGGTGAGGCGGCGCTTCGATAAAACCTTGTTTGTGAGGTGGAAAGGCGGCAAATCGTCGTTGAAGCTGATTTACTGTAGGAATTCTACTAGGTGCGGTTTGAAGTGAACTCATCCTCTCGAGTTGTTCTCTGACCCATCTGCCGTTCCGACGCCAGGAAGTGAGTCATTCGTCGCTGGCTCGAAAAGCTTCCGCAGAGTGACGAGACCGAAGAAGATGTACCGTACAAGTGGTGTGTTGATGACGTCCCTTCTCTCTCTTTCCAGTACATGCAGAAATCCCTGATGGTGCCGATCATTGGGTGTACTATGCAGCCCTCTTCCTTCATGTCTATCTATCTGCGCATATGTCAAAGAGCGATCCGCACGTGGAGTTTCCCGGAGGCGTCGCCCGTCACAAGCACCGTGTCGTCGTGGCTCAACGCGAGGCTCGTGACGAAGAACGAGTGGCTGCGCAGGCAGTGGATCGGGTGCACGATGGGCTCCGCCTGGTGGTCGAGGGATGTAATGGCGCGTCGAAAATCCCATACGTGGACGTTCCCAGCGGCGTCCGCGCCGTAGAGGAAGCGTTCATCGTGGCAAAGCGTGCCGGCAGCAACGAGCGAATGAGTAGTATTGTCGGCAACCGAAGACTCGTTGTGTTGGCTGGGAAGTTCGAAGGAGGCGATACCCTGAGATACACGATTTGGATCAGTGATGAGGGCGAATGTACCGAAAAGAAGTGCTGCTGCTTTCCTGTTGCGTCTGGGTATTCCAGAGCTTGTGTGTATGGTCGGTTGCGGAAGTGAGCACGGTTCTCCCTTGATGTGTTGGCAACGCACGCAACAGTTGAGTTGACGACTGAGATACGCACAGGACAATGAGTCAGTTTGCTGTTCAGAGCACGAAAGCGGAATGGGAAGTGGCCGTACACTATGAGCTGTGAATGGGTGGACAAATCGGCGCGTGACTTCATCGTAGATTGGGGCACGAGTGAACGATGTCGAATACGTCTTTGCTTGAATGCTGGGGAGCCATTCCTGATGCAGAACGTTTGCGTGAGGCATTCCACTCCTGGGATTCAAAAATGCACGCCACATACCTCGGTCGCACGGCAGTCTTGCAGCCACGAAAGTGAACCTTCACCGGAAAATGCCTGTTGCAACATTTCGAGAGGTACTTTCCTGCGACTTGTTGCCGGTTCAGCAAGGCGCTCGCGAACTCGAGCGAGAAGAGCTCGTTGGAAGTGGAGGTAGTGAGGCTGCGTTCGAATGTCCCAAACGGACACACGGTCTACACAAACTCGTTAGAACAAGTGCATTACCACACACATGAGGAAAAGGGGTTACATACCGCTGTGGGCAACTTGAATTAACGTTGGATCTTGCTGGATGATCGAGACGTCGAAACACGGCTCGCCGACCTATTCAAGCAGCCAGCCCAGACACTCATCAGACCCATTGCAGAAGGAGATGCACGATCCCACATTCGGTACATGCCACACTTACAGCGATCGTCAATAGAGGTATGGGAATATCCCGCAGCCAAAAAGCAACCACAGAATCAAGTCCTGCCGTTGCAATAAAGGTTTGGCTGGGATCCACATCGCACGCGAGCACACAGCTAGAGTGGAAAAGGAAATCTTGGATGCATTGCAGTTTGCTACTTGGTCACATCACACAGGGGTTCGTACCACGTAACACACATAGATAATTGAAGCGACTGGTTACATACCTTCCAGACGCGTGCTCTTCTTGCACATTCCAGAGTCGTACCACGCCGTCGTCACCTGCCACAGTTTGGACTTCATCAGCTCGATTGCGATCGTTTCTCATGTTCTGAGACAGTCTCACCTCCTGTCAACAACATCGGTGTGTCCTCGATGTGGCGCATACTTGAACAAGACGTTAAAGAAATCGTCATCAGCCTTGTTGAGTTCCTATTCGACAACGCACCAGTTGATGCTGCCGCGATGCGCACCTCGAAATCGCACATCCGGACGGATGCGCAGTCGTTGCGCTGCTTGTTCGCCATCAACCAACTGCGTTTTCGAGCACACGTCAGGTATCGAGAGATAGAAAATCGACAAATTGCCGACGGCGTCGCCCGAGACAATGCACACGTGCTGTTCGCTCGCAGATTCGTCATCGCGCCGTCGGCGAAGCGGCGCTGCCGTGCCCGTGATCACCGCACAACACACCACACGAGACACATGGGCCTGTAGCTCGAGCGGCTTCGCGTCGCACAGACGTCTATGCAGTAACGTGGTGCCGCCAGCCGATGGAGCTGCATGGGAAAAGCGGCGCGGTCGTCGACGCTTGTACTGACGTCTCTGCATCAGTTTCGTCACACTTTGGGATCGCAATTTCCACTCGATGCATTCCCGCCAAAACAAAAAGCACAGCTGCCAGAATACCGGTATACATTCTTCAAGCCGGTAACATACCGGTAATGTAAAGTTTCCCTTTTCAAAATGTTGTCAAGCCCGCGCACTGCCCAAGAGAGAACGCAGAGAATGGAAGGGAAACATCGCGCCGATCACGGCGCCGCGCTGGATAACGAAGAAGAAGATGGCATTGGCGGGACCGTAGAGCAGTACCGCGACTTCGTCGTCGACGGAGATATATATCAGGCGCTGGATCTGGGTCGACGGCTGCTGCAGCTTGACGGCGACCACGCGCGCCGCGCCGACGCCGCGCAGCTTCTGCTCGAGCGCCTGCGCTCCAACCGCGAGGACTCGACCGACCACGCGAACGCGCTGCTACGCGTGCTCGCAAACTACGCGATGCCGACGAAAGAGCTGACCGAGGAGCTGCTGCCGTTGCTCTTCTTCTGCGACCACCGCGTGCAGATCATCCACCATCTCTCCAGGGTGCGGTTGTGGACCGCGGTCTCTTCCTACTGAATGCCATATTGTTGGACACCACTCACTCGTGGATCTGTGTGGTGTTTCCAGCTCACGTACCAGTCACGTGAATGTGTATGGCTTGTCGTGGACGCCTACATCGAGCTGCTCTCTAGTGATCGTTCGCTGCTCGTGCCCATTCTGGGGTCGTTGGCTGACTTGTCACTTCTCCCTTCAGACAAGGCTCTCATCGTCGATGCCACCGAGGTGCGATGAATTCACGGTAGTTTACGTAAAAGTATGATGTATTGATTTCAATGCATGCGTTTCCTGTAGAGTCTACTTGACGCCGCCAGTGAAGAAGACGTGCCGGCCGTCGTCCAGAGCCTCCTGAGCATGCTCGTGCCCAGCGCTGCATCACGTATCGTGACGAAGATTCGCGGCCAATGCAATCGCCTACTTACTTCGACCACGCTCTCGCTCACCTTCGACGTCATCATGCGTCATGCGGTCGCGGGTTCCAGCGTTCTGACGGCATTCTTGCGTGCCATTCGACAGAACGACACGCTGACCCCATTCGACCTCACCTTCCTCGCACTCCTTCTCTCACGACCGAGCGAAAATAGCGCCGGTGTGCGTGTCGTGGCATCTCTAGCAACACGAGGGGCTCTGAACCGTCACGTGGTGCTCGAGACGCTGCGATCACTGCGCGATCAGAAGTGGCATGATGCACTCCGGTGCTGTATCCGACTTGCGAGCGCGCTGCTTACCGCCTGTTTCAACACCTATCGTTCTTCGGGAGTATCTACAACTGTGCAGTGCGCAGTTGATGTGCTCGGGTACCTAGTTGTCTATCGCACCGTTGCGCAAGAAGAGGTGAGTGCGGTTTGTCGGACTAAGACGTCCGGCAGGACATTGCTCTCACAACTCGTTTTTTTGTATCCAGGCATTATCCCTGATGATGTCGATGGTAAGCCAGCCTCAGCGACTCGTTCTTTCTACATCCAAGAAGCGATACATTGCCACATCGCTAGTGATGTGCTGGGATGTCGCTCAAAGCATCGCCACTCAGCTTGCTCATATTGTGAAGACCCAACCAGCGTCTCTTGCCCCGTTCGCACATATCTTCCTCGACCACCTCTACGGAATAGCAGCTTCGTCGAACCATTCAATCACCCAATACGGTGTCAGCTCCAGTTATCCGGCGTCGATTCTCGCGTCATTGTGCCGCACAATGGTCGCGCTGACCAAGCACGAGCCTGGGATGGTCTCCCTACTCATGATCACAATTCAGAAACAACTCGTTGTACCGATCCAAGTAGCTCCGAGCGGGATTACGACTATCGGTCGCAGCCAAGCATCCGTCGTTGTGCAATTGAAGCAGCTCATGGCGGTTTTTTTGGCCGGTGAAATGCTCGCCCAGGGAGTCGGCGAGAAATCGGAGCGCTCGTCGCTGCTCAACTGGATCCAGAGGCTCATGGCATCTGCAGCTATGAGCGACGAGACTACAACCCACGTTCTGCGTTTGCTGGGAAGCCCAAGCATCACAAGTACACTCTCAACAACCGATCGAGATGCAACGTCCAGTCTTCTGTCCACTCTATTTACTCGCCTTGGCTTTCATCTGAAGAACCAAAAAATTGTCGCGAGCCGACTTCAGGCAATTCCAGCGCAGCACACCGGCGTCGAATTCTTACCTGGCTTATCAGATCAGAGTGCTAGCTGGATCGCCACATCACTTGTTTTCGACGTCATCACATACGTGCGAATATCGAGGCTCGGTGAAGAACCCGTCGGGTGGCACAGTCTTATTGATCACGAATCGTCATCAAGCAACACCGAATCGCTGGAAAATATTATACGTGCGAAGACCGAGCTGTTGCCTGCTCTAATGGAGGCCTTCAGGGCTGCAGCATCGACGTCGTCCCCGGATAGTGACACACAGGAAGAACGCGCGCTTGTGTGCAGTTTTGCGCTTCCATCGGTTGGTGAAGACACATTCGGCGCAAAACTTCCCACTACTCTCTGGAGCTATGTCTGTGCGCTACAGCTTGCAGTCGACACGACAAACGCTCTCGCAGTCAAGCAGCAAGCAAAATTCGTGGACTTGAAGCATAGTGCCAAGAGCATGAGCGAAACTGTCCGACAGCGTAAGCGGCTATTGAATCGTGTCCAAGTATGCTGGACTCTGCACAAACGGCTTCGAGCTCTACTGGACGAAGCCTCGTCGAGACTAAAGCGAGTACCTTCCGACCATGATCAAGGCCGACGAGAAGCATCTTCATCAGCATGGCTGAAGCTTCAAATCAATGCCATCGAGAAGCGAATCCAAAACAAGTCCATTTGGGACCCGGTGAACTGTACGAGATCAAGCCTTTGCGCATTGGGTGAACGTCTTTCCCTGCAAGCGGTGAGTGCGGTTTTTGAAGGTCTATGGAAGCAGCAAGCATCCATGATCGAGTCTGGTCTGGAAATCGAGTTGTTTCGGGCATTCCCCGCGCGACTGATGATCCAGGCTACGTATGGAGAGGTAAGCACTGGCCAGTTCGATAACCTGCTCGGGTTTGAAGCAATGGAGGCGTTGGTTAATACCCAGGATGGCAAGCGAACACTCAAGTACTTGGCTCGACGCGTACTTGACTACTGTGAGCTGCTCGTTTCATTGGGAGAAGCCGACGATGGGGAAACTGAGGATCAAGATTCCGACGCGCACCACACTCGACATTGGGTCATCACAGGTGTTCAGACCTTGTGCACAGCTTTGCGATCAATTATCGAAGCGTGCCGAAACCGACAGCTGCATCGCGTCACGCCAGGGCGGAGTGAAATTGATGCAATCTGGGAGGAGACCGTGATGGAACTGTTCGCGAAAGGAGCAAGTGATATGCGAATCAGGCGGACAGGAAACAAGCGCACGAACTCTTCCTGGTCTACCAGCTGCGAGATCATCTTCCGTTCCCTCGCAAACGCGTTGGTGCAGTCAAAGGTAAGTCATCTTCGTCAGAGTGAGGTGGCAGCATCGGTGCTAACACCCGTGGTGTACATGTCTCTTTGCAGCATGGACAAGTCGCGTGTGAATTGATGGACGTGCTTCTCTCCTTGACGGGGCACACTCGAAGGACGATTCATCTCAGCCAAATCAGTCTGTCGCTGCTACATTGCCCCTATCCGTCCAGTCAAAGTCAGACAGCAAATTCTGCAGTCAAAGCCGTACGAAAGCTACCTGTTCTTGATCCGACATTCTCGAGCGCGATTACCGATATCCTTCGACCGATGCCCCGGAAGTATCATCATTTGTCTCATTTCATCATCGGCGCGTGGGCTATCCCTTCGACTCTTAGTATTGGACTGAACCACGTCTCCTACCTCGTTGAATGCGTTGGCACACTCATTACCTCCACGGTGACCAAGGCTGGTCGAGTTTCGAAGGTGGATAGACAGCGAAATCGACAAGCTGGTCAAAAGAAGAGCGCACACGACAAGGAACCAGATGCTGAAGACGATATTGATGCCTGGATTGCTCGGGACGGAGAGCATCGCGTGCTCAAGAACCTCACGCACGATACTCTTCCGGTGTTCATGGAGAGTATCCTTGCGTGTTTAGCGTCAGCCCCTTTGCGCGCAATTCCATCACCGGCAACGGATGTTCGCGGCGATACGAATCCGTTTCTCGACCTCATCGGTTCACTCGCGGTTATGAGCAAATGCCTCCAGGCTTTTGTCACTGCGGAGTTGAATGGCGTCAATCTTCCCCAGCGAACTTCACTGACAGTTCTTCGTAGTGGACCAGCAATCACAAGGAACGTTGAGCAGGCGATTAGGGCATGTGTGGAATGGCGGGAAGAGGGTGTTGACGGCAAAAGTCGTCCACAACTGAGCAGTGTTAGGCATCTCCTGTATCTGCTTGAAGCGGCACATGGCGTTGTCTCGACAATTGAGGATGTCGCCATGTCTTTTCAAGAAAGAGTTGTCGTGACCATGCAGAAAAACACGCAATTTCAAGTTTCCAGCAAGGACAATGACGAGGAAGGGAAGCGCAGTAACTCCGGTAGTTGGAGCAACGAACTTCTTCGCAAAACTTATCGAAACCAGTACCAGCGTCGTAAAGCGCTGTCCAGGAGCGAAGCGAAGCTGCTGCCTTTCTTCACCCATTCAACTGAACGACTCAAGGCGTTTGTGACCGAAACAGCGTACGTTCGGCTTCAGTGAGTTGGCAAGGAAGTGGCTCACTCTGTTATGATGCGTTTTTTTCTAGTGGGACATATCGATGCGAACTCACGCACGACTTGAGTGCCAAAGCCCTCTCCCGCTCGCTCCTGTCGATCCGTTTGGGCGACGATCAGCTCGATGGGGTGCTGGCGTTGCTCGCGGCAAGTGATGGGCCAGTGGACGTTAACTCACTCGAGACTGATGCAACCTTGGAAGCCAAGTGGAGTCGCCTCAACCCGACGGAAGAAGGCGAGCAAGCGGACGTGGACGAATCTGAGGACCAGTCCGATGGCGATGAAGACGAGAGTGGAGGAGCCGACGACGAACCCGATGAGCGGCCAGTACGACGCACTGATGTTACAGGATTTCGAGATGACATGAAACTCGGGGCCAAACGCACCACCGGGGTAGTCCACACACTCATCCCCCAGAAAAAACGCGTGAAGTCAAGCTGAGGCTGCCAAAGTAAAAAGGGTATAAATGCGTTACTCTCCCTGCCTTCTTCATGCGAGTTTTGCCAGCTTGAGTTTCTGTCTAGAGCGGAAAATATCGTTCGGCGGACGCTTGCTCGACACGCTGACTCCCGTGCCATCACCATCACCAGAAGCGTGGTCGTCGCGGCGTTGGTTATCATTCTGCTGCTGCTGGAGTAGTTGCTGCTGCTGCTGCGCGAAGTGCACTTGCTGCTTCTTCTGTTGCTCCAGGTACTCAATCTGCGCACGAGGAGGGAAGTCGACAAGACACATGGCACGGTAAATGTGCTCGACATCCGCGATCGGCCCGTTCCACGGTTGAAGCAGGGGTAGCATCATGGCAAACTCCTTCAAGAAGTCTGGCATGGGCGGTCCCGGAATCGGCCTATCGAAATGAGCGCACAATCAGTGGTCAGCACATTCTGCACATGCGAGAGTCGCACACGAGAGAGCCGTACATGTCAAGAGGGTTGTAGCCTCCCTCATCGTTTCCAGCGACACCGTTCGAGTTCCCGTTCTCGTGGTGCCCATTCTGATCATCGGCAGCGCGCTTGCCCACGCCGTACTTCTCGAGAAACAGCTGATCGCATGGAGCAGCAGCGCGCAGGTCGAGGAACGAATACCGATGGTGAATCGCGAGCAGGCCTTTGATCTCGACGTGCGGGGCATCAGGGAACGCGAGCGCACGCCGCGCCTCCACCTTCGCCACCGTCGCGAGGTCACCTCCGTTCGCCACCATCTTGTGCTCGAACTCGACGTAGCGGTCCCAAATCGGACGACTTAGTTCGGGGGCCATGACAGCGAGTACCTTCTCGAACAGCGAGCGCATGTCTACGAAACGGATCCTCACAAGGGTTAGCAATCATTTTTGAGGCCAGAGCCGTCCAAGGTATACGACTCACTGTTGTCGTCGTTCAAGTGGCCGAGGAAGTCCAAGTAGCACAGCACATAGTCAGGCTCTTGAATGTACTTCTTCAGACCGAGCTCAAAGATCTTGAGCGCGATTTCGCGGCCTGTCCCCGAGGTGTCGCTGTAGAACTCGAGCAGAGCTACATGAATACACGAAAACAAGACAGTTAGCACAAGGCGTAATCCGCTATAGATGACCGCACAAGACGTACCGGCAGCGGCAAACACGTGGTAGGTGCAGGTGCCTTCTCGCTCGTCCTTTCGCGCACGACGGAAAATAGTTCGCGCCTCGTTTAGGCCCTTGGCACCGAGCGCACGTCGCGCGAACCGCTGGTAGGTAATATACGCGAGTGCTGAGACGTTCTCTTTCAGCACGCGTTCGTACACGGCCTTCGCCGCGACGGCGTCCCCGCGCAGCTCGTGGTGGTCCGCGAGGGCGAACCACAGCATACTGGAGCTGGGAATCGCTTCGAGCGCGCGCTCGAACACGGCCGTCGCGGCATCGGTTTCTTGGGCGTCGTTCTCAAACGACGCGTAGTGGAACCACGCCTCGGGTGCGTGGCGATGCACGCTGAGAAACAGTTCAAACGTGAACCGCACGCGCGACTTCCAGCGCACCGAGTCGAGCCGCTCCGGGTTGCCGGTCTCGAACGCCAGGATCTTTTGCCAGTCCGAGATGCGCGCGAGCTCCGCGCGCATGTTGCGCTTGGTCACGGGCACGGCCAGCACGTGGAGCGAGACAGTGTCGTAGAGCTTCTTGCGGTCGCGCAGCACGGCCCGCGAGGCGTCAAACTTCTGTCGGAACACCTTGAAGAAGTTGGCCGCGAGCGCTTCGTTGTTTGGAATGTTGCGCTCAAACTTTTCATAGTCGCGCCAGATCGCCTCCATGTTGTTGAGTGGGATCGTGACGGCGCGGTGGAAGAGTTTGCGCACGGCGAGGAACGACTGCGGGTGCGTATCTTCCTGGAGGAACGTCGCGTACGACTGCCAGAGCGGCGCCGCGTGGATCGAGCCGCCGACGCGCTCGAGCGCGAGCTCAAAGGCGTCGCACATGAGCTGCCGCGCGGCGCGGATCGCGTCGGGGTCGTTGGACGCCGCGGCCACGTCGACCTGGACGACCTTGGTAAAGTTGAGGTAGAAGAGCCACAGGTCCACGTTCGGACAGCGGATCTGCATGAGCGACTTCTTGATGATTTCTTGGACGCGGTCATAATGCTTCTCGCGCAGCTCGTGCTCGGCGTACAGCTTCCACCAGCGGCCCGAGGTCGGGTACACGTCCAGAAACTTCTCATAGTAGAACCGCGCCTCGGCCGCAGGCAGTGTCTGCGCCTCGCCCATGATCGCGAGCCACGCGTCCGTGTTCCACGGGTCGCGCTCGACGGCCGCCCACTGGGCCTTGAAGCGCGCTGAGCGCTTGGCTTCCTGGTCCGCAGGAAGCGAACTGTCCGGCTCTTGCTTCTCTTCGGCCGCCGTGGCCGTGGCCGCTACAACAGAAGCCGAGGCAGCGGCCTCCGCGGCGGACTGCGCCGGCAGCTGGCTCCACTCGGCGTCCTCTTCTTCTTCATCTTCTTCTTCCGCGTCCATCCACGCGCGCTACGACAACATCTCAACTCCGATCAGAAAATTTCGCCAACGAGGCCGTTCTTGGGATCCACGTACGCTCAGATCGTCGCGCTTGGACGGATCGGAAGCGCCCACAGCGCCCGTGCCAGCGTCTGTGCTGGCGGCGCCAGACGCGCCCAGCGTGACCGTGAGGCGCTCGTCCTCGTCGGAGCTGTCGCCCCCCGCGCGGTTGTCGGCCATACTTTTCCACTCCCCCTCGAATCGATTTGGGGCTTTTTGTCCCCTGGTTGAAAATGGCGGCACTGATCCCAAACCGACCTTCTATATGGGATTTCTACAGTACACCACCAACACTTCTTTGATTGGTAGAAATAGAACCAATGTTACAAACAGTGATAGAAACATGACCATGAAAGGTCATTTCCACTTTCGTCGCTTCAAACGGCAATTTTCTCGCCGCCTGGAGCAATGGACCGCACGCGGAAACGCGCGCGCGTTCATAGCGAGGCCGACGGCACCACAGCGTGCGAATGGGCCTTCCACGGCGACCAAAAGCTGCTCGGCGTGTTCGGCGAGCCGGGCGCGGCGTCGCCATTGTCGCTGGTCGCTTCGGGCGAGCGCCACGTGCAGATCCGCGCGGCCGACGAGCCCGCGAATACAAGTGCGGTCGGCAAACTCGTGGCGTTGGAGAGCGGTCGCTGGGCGCTCCAGCGTCCTCGGGATGCCGTCGCACGGTTTTATGTCGCTACATCGTGCGATGTAGCGACCAGCGGCGGCCTGCGCGTGCTGGATGCGCTCACGAAGGCGTTTTCCGATGTCCCCTTCCCGCTGCACGACCACGGAGCCGCAGGGCCGACGGGGCGAATGGAAGGCACGTTTGTGGACAGCGAGACCGGCAACGCGATTCTGGTTGTGGAATATTCTCAGGTGTCAGACGGCTTGGTAGCCGTGGGGCAGGGGCAGTGGCGGCTGTGGTGTTGGAGTCGTCGTGGCGAAGACCAGAATCCGGCGGCGACGGGTGTGTGGACCACGCACATGCCAACAATACCAGCAATATCGGCACCAACGATCGCGACCAGCGCGTGGGATGCGCGCTTCTACACGTCACCAGTATTTGGTCGCTGCCTACATCTCGTCGGCGTCGTGATGAGTCGAGAGTCATCGGAGACTATTCTCACCAGCCAACTTTTCGCTATCGAAGACAACTGGGCGCTTGTGCATGCCTCCCAAGAGACAGTGTCGGTGGACAGCGCGCAGCTCGAACGCAATGGATCGATGAAGGTATGGCTGAGTCCATCGCTACGGTGGGCCGTGATATTGAACGACGGCGGGCGGAGATTGGCTTGCATGCGACTGAATCCCTTGGACGCCTCACCCATATCAACCAGCCGCACCGAGGTGTTCGACGTCGCCGCTGCGGATCTCGCGTTTTATGGTGATGTGGTTGCTGTACTATTTGTAAATGGTGAGTTCAATTTGCCTGGTTTCCTTTTGTTTCCCATCTGAGAGGGTCTAACATGGAAGTATTTGCCCAGGATCTGTGCAGCTGATGCAGCTCCCAGACGTACCCGATCAGCAGCTCCTGAGATTAGACGTTCACAACGGCAAAACTTCAAGCAACAACGTCAGTTTCCCAAGCCTCACCAAAGAACTGAGCCCAAGTCGCACAGCGTGGGATCGAGTGCGTCCCGTATCGTAGAAAGAAAACAGACACCACGCGCAATCTCTAACCTGTGACTTGCGCATGTACCTAGCTCGTGTGGCTTCCCAGTAAACACTGGCTGTTAGCTAGCCGTGGGTCAAAGGCAGTTCGGATATCGATTCATGTTGAAGATAGCGGCGAATCACACCTCCAAACGATACAGGAGACAACAACGGCATCTTCATCTGCAATGATGAATACCGAAGCTTCATCAAGTTACAGTATTCACAGGAGACGAAGGCTGATCCGTCTGGTAAGAGACCAGGCAAATTATGCCGGAGGTTTGCAGAGAGACTGACTCTGTTCTACGTAGAAAGTTGAGGAAAACCTGGTGCTCGGGGTCAACGATACACCAGCATGGACAAAGGCGACTGTCACTGACCTTGTCAACTCAGCGCGGCTCATTGTGTTCCGTCGCGACACGCGCACGACAGACATGATGTTCGCGTTGCTCGGCATTGTTCTTCAGCGAGTTTTGCGAAGACTTGGTTTCATCCAAGACAACAAGTCATATGATTTCGCAAGGTGCGAAGATGTACCTATTCAAGTGGGTATCGTGGAGATGTTACTCGCCCAAGTCGTATTGGTGACGAACGCGGAGACTCATTCAACAGCTTCGAAAATGGTGCGAGCCCCAACATTCCGCTCTCGACAAGAAAGAAGCTCGTACTACTACGAAGAGGTGCACAGGATAGCGTCAAGCTCTTCTGCTTATCTCAAGCCAACCATCGTGCACCATCGACACTTCGTGAGATGTGTCATGGACGCACTATCGAGTGTGATTGCTGACGTTTCACCTGCAGAAATTACTGAAGTCGGAAGAGTCACAGAAGGTGTTGAACAATCCAGCTCCACATCTACGATCAACGAAGCTGCTAAACTGTTGAAGGATATTGAGCGAAACGTCACCGCAAGCGCGACGTGCCTCCCGTGGCTTCGACTGAGAGCCTTGCTTTCTGTCTACACCATCGCCTCCGATCTCTGTCGATGCAACCGGCTGATTCTGGATGTGCAAATGCTGGCCAATTCATTAGGTGGCTCTTGCCGCCGGTTCCCATTGACCGTACTTCGAGAGCAATACGTCGATCGATTCATCACCACGGCTTCAATTGATCAGCTTGCCAAAGGAACTCCGGAAGATCGTGGCCATCAAGTTGATGTGATGCGGGGCTTGGCTGTGAAAAGTGGAGTCATAACAAGCCTGGTCGACCACTACGCAGCAGACAACCTCAAACTGCTCGAGCTTATGCAAATCGCAAAAAGACCCAAAGACAAGGTCGCGATTTCTCACAGTCTATCTCAAGTCATTTCTCTTGAGGTCGCGAATCAAGCTCTAACACAGCTTGTATCAATGCTTCACTCATCGGGGTTGTTCAGTTGGTCGAAAATGAGTGAGCCTTCGGATTCAGCCAGTCCACCGACCTGGATAACGGCAGTCGAGGAAGACGCTATCGCATTCGATTCATTCATCAAGCTCGTCTTCGTCTCCACGGATTCGACACCCATGTGCGAAGACTTGTTCATGGCATTCATGAAATCGTCATCCCGCCCCCATGTGTTTGACTTCGGAGAAATTGAACTCCGAAAAACTGTGTTCAGACTCGCCGGAGTCGTTATGTCCCAAGTCAAACAACTCGCAGCCTGTCAGTACGGCCCGAACGCGAACGAGAGTTTGCCTCAACTCTTTCGCGAACTCTTCCTGTACGACAAACTTTGGTCACCCACCACCCCGACGACGGATCTTCCAGGTCAAGCCATGCTTCAATATATGAATGAAGTCACAGAAGAATCTAACGGCGAAGATCGACAACTGAGTATACACGGGCGAGTCGCTGGCTTGCAATGGGGCAGACAATCCGAGCTATCAAAGTCCAACGGATCACCCCATAACGATGCTCTCCACCGTATCATTCGTACGCTCGCAACGCTGTTGTGGTCGTTTTGGGTCCGTGAACGCGTGTCATACTGCAAAGCAGCCATCGAAACCTACCGGCGTTCTGGCGACAAGACCCCCGAAACTCGAGAGACCACGGCACGGAAGTTGGGCTTCCTGGCGGCATCGTGTGCTCTGCATATGAAAACACTCGCTCTTTACCGGGATGTGAGTGAGGACGACGAGATCACGTCACTCCAGTTGTTCTTCTTGGACGCCGCGACCGAACACAACCCAGATGCTGCGTCCAAGGTGATCGCTTGGGCGTTCTCAACGAAGACCGTGGGGGCGCGACATGTGCGACGATTTCGTGCGATCCAAACAACGGCGGTAATCAACAGGGCCAATGAGGCCGATCGATCTCGCCGCGAACTTCGGCGAGCTGTTTTTCGGATGATGCCTGATGACGAATCGCGGGGAATTTCCAACTCTACGCTGGATGCGTTTGGTACGTGCTGTTGTGATGGCAGTTTCCAACGTATCGTGTGGGCGCTACAGCAGCGGCGCTTCACCATCGTGACATCTGCAACTCCGGCCCAAGCCAAGGCGCCCATCAAGAAGATTCTCCAATCTCGACCATCGACCGTGGACGGGCTCATTTCGCGGCATGAGGTTATCAACCTATTGCAGGCACAACGGCATGAGATTGAGGATCAGATGCAACGCCTGAGAAGAGCAACAGATAGTAGCGGTCCAACGGGTGAGACTAGCACCAACGGGAGTGACGCCACGCAGTCGAAGAACTCCCACGAAGTAGACGACGAATGCAAGGCTCGATTGCTTTCGTCTGCCCTCATGACCGCGGCCCATGATTATTCCCGTGTATTCGAAGTTCGGGACTTGAATCCTCGTCACCGTTCGTACGACAAACTGAACGTGACCGTCGATCAAAACACTCCACCGGTGAACGACGCCACTAGGTTGCGAAAAGGTTTGTCCAGTCAGAACGTACTGAAGCTCTTGCAGCTGCGGAAAGACACACAAGAAATCAAGCGGCACCAAAGCACTCCAAGCATGATTGGCGTACCCACCAAGCCGTTAGATGCTGTTCTGAGACCTGCACCATCGGGCGAAGTTACCAGGCCATCTGATGGCCGACGGGGGCGAACGGATCGCGACCAAGAGCACGTCTTACCACTCCGACGTGACCACCCGGAGGCTGCTGAATTGGTTTTGCTGACCACTTCAGACAGGAACAGCAAAAAGACCGTCCCGCTTTCACGTCGAAGCTTCCGACTAGCCATCGCACCCACCGAATCTCATACCGCGGCAGACGAACATCCACCCGAGTATATGTCTAGCGGCATCCAGTGTACTGAGATGAGAAGTACGAGCATTCAAACCGACGTGATCGAGAACGCTGAGGAACCAGCAGATGAAGCCATTCACCAAGAAGAGCCTACTGTGTCACCGCCCGCTAAAGTCCAGGTTGAAGATCGTACAGCGAGCGTGGGAGTGCAGTCCCAGGGACAAGAATATCCACCCGACCATGAAACAAGCGATGCCCAAGCTGCGTCGTCTGTCGCTAGCCGCTTCCCCGTCTACGTGGATCTTGGGCGCTCCACCAACGGAAAGTTCCTCCACGTTGCTCGGATGAAAAGGGACTCGAAGCAGCCGCACCTCGAAAACGTTCAAATACGCGTCATGAACACGCAGTCTCAGAGTGATCCTGACACGAACGGTGGCGGTCCAGTGACTTCGACAGCTGCGGGAGCGATTCCCGAATCTCCCTCACCCCACGACGACGCTTTATCGCAGGCTCAGATCCTGGAACGGCGGCGCCATACGTACCGCGCACACTTTCCCCCACCAAAGGCTCGAGTTTTGCTCACTTCCAGCGATCGCAACCACTCGACCGGCGTGGATTCATTCACCGCGCTTAAATCGGAGATGGAGCGCATGAAGGCCAAGCTGATAGAGCTCGAAGATTGCGCTCGGGATCTCGACGACGACTTCAAAGTGTCACATCACGTA
Organism: Pythium biforme; assembly: GCA_023337735.1. Classification (NCBI taxonomy): domain Eukaryota; phylum Oomycota; class Peronosporomycetes; order Pythiales; family Pythiaceae; genus Pythium; species Pythium biforme. The sequence continues at coordinate 5,087 of JAADXJ010000055.1, read as the reverse complement.
CGTACAGGATAGGATAGGCTTCGATGGACTACTTGCCCATGGACGGCAGACAAACTAACCTGACTGATGTACAGAAACTAGATAACCTTGGCAAGGATTTCGGCGGTGGTGCAGGGCCAGTTTTGGATGCTGTCGCCAATGCCATTGATGCGGCGGATACGACTCACGACGCCCCACACAGCATGCTGTCGACAAAAGCAGCGAGGGACTTGGAAAGTGCAAGGTAATGACACGGAAGGTTTTCGTTTTTGACATCATGCCACGGATGAACTAACCCGAGTTGCTGACGTCGTCTTACAGGGATTTGCTCCTGCAGATAGAGAGACTCACGACAACCGAGGCAAGTTCGCGTTGATACGTTTACGACCCGAATGTGCCGAATCAATGAAATGGAGCGATTCACGCAGCGGTCGTGCCGTCGGCGACGGCGGCAATGCGGGCCGCCACGTCTCGAAACGACGCGATGCGGCTGTGCCACTGGTGGTTGGTCAGGGACCTGGTTCCAAAGCACGCGGATGCTCATTAGTCCCCTCGCTCACAGGATACCGCATGCCATCTATCCAGCACGTACCACGAAGACAGCTCCCGCTCGGCGCAAAACGAAAAGATCTTCTCGATGACGACCGACCCCATCGATCGCCACAGCAGCGCTACATCACCCATCAGTCAGTTCCCCCACCGCTTTATATACTACGGCCACCCAACCACGCACCGTCGATCTCCCACGTGAGCGCTTCAATCTCGTCCTCGACGACCTCTTTTTCTTTTGCGGCCTTGGCTTTCAGGGCCTCGGTGGCTTCCAGGGACTTGCGTAGCTCTTCGACCTGGTGCTCGATGAACTCGCGCTGCCGCTCGTGGGTCTGCATCGCGGCTTCTAGCGCCGCGCCGGACGCCTCGCGGTGCGCGCGCAGCCGCTCGCGCTTAGCGCGCTCGTGGAGCGCGAGCACCGCACGCTGCGTCGGTGTCACGACGGGCTCAATGACTGGCGGCGGTGCCGGGAACTCTTGCTGGAGCTCGACCGAGTACGCGAGCTGCTTGGGGTTGAGCCACGAGTACGAGTTGTCCCACACGAGCAGCACCATGGCCGGCCCGGCCAACACGAGCGACCCGCGCACTTGCTGCAGCTGGCTCTCGTACCGCGCGGTTGGAATCAGCTCGTGCATCGCGCCGTCGCTCGCGCCGATCGCCTGGATGCCAAAGGTGATGTCCAAGTCCTGGGTCGAGAACGCGTACGCGAGCGTCGCACGCGGCGCGTCCACTTTGATGGGCAGCTGGAACACGCTTGCGGCCGCGATGGGCACGTTCGTCGACTTCCACTGGACCGTGTCGGCCAGGGGCGTGATCGGCCGAATAAGTTTCGGGATGAGCATCTCGTCGGTCGCGCGGATCCGGTGGCGTGGCGAGACGGCCGCCTGCGCGGCCACGTCGTCGCCGTCGATGCGCCGCAGCAGCGCGCGCCAGTCCGCGCGACTGCAGAGCAGCTGCTCGCGCTGCTTCTGGCGCTCGAGCGCGAGCTGCTTCTCCAGTACGCGTTCTTGGCGACGTTCCTTGGCCTTGCGGGTCATATTAATATTCCCGTGTCGGCAAAGTCCGCCGGACAAACAGTCAGTCAGGACCCTGTCAAGTGACTCAGACTCCGATGGGTTCCATACAAAACGTTATATACTGGATGGACGCATCAGATCTGATCACGGACGTGCACAATGTCTCCGCGTGGAGATGCCGGAGATCCTGGGGCGAGCTCCAAAAGGCCGTCACGAATATCGTTATATCGTACCAGCACGTGGTTTTCATACGGTTTGGACCGAGCGACGTTCGCGCGGATCTCACGAGATGGAGGGCGGTCTGGTTGGGGTCGTGTGGGACCTGTCGGGGGCTCTAGGCTCACACACAGGCGCCCGTCGAGACGAACGCGAGGCTCGGGCTTTGGCACTGCGCGACGCCGCAGAGGTGTTCCTGTTCGCGTACGTGACGCCATCCAAGCCGCACAGCGGCGACTGGGTCTGCGTGCCGCGCGTCAGACAGCTGCGTGGCGCTCGTGTGTGGCCGGGACGCGCGTCGTCACGATGCAGGCAGGCCGTGGCACAGGACGTGAACCCACAGATTCGAGACGGAAAGTAAAACAGTTGTAGCGCGACGGAGGGGGCTTACCCCAGGAAGCCGGGGACCAGGAGTGTGTCCCGTTGAGAATGCTTTTGTGCCGAGGTACCGGCGGATGCGCGCTCTGGGGAAACCCCCACAACCCCCCGCAACCGGAGGGGAACCTCCCTTTTCCGCCACACCCTTCGAGGATCTGATCTCCGATCTGACCAAAGCGCTCCAACGCGTATCCACCAGGAGATCCTCGGGATGCGCTCACCTCGGTGAACGAGAAAGGGCCAACAGCAAGTGCATACTTTAGCAGACGCTTTTTGTTATTACGAGCAAGGCTCATCTGAACGCAACGCGTGTGCTACGATCTCACTTGGACGGTCGCGCGACGGCGACGGCGCCACAAGCCCCCATGGTGCGGAACGTGAGGCCTGGGTCCTGGCACTGCGCGAGGGCGAACGCACAGGCGTTCGTGTACGTGGTGCCGTCCGAACCACACTGCGGGTACGGGTCCTGCGTGCACAGGATCGGACAGCTGCCCGACGCCTTTTGCCGCGGTGGCTTGGTCGTCGCCGCTGCCGCCGGGGCCGGGTTCCCGTTGCCATTGCCATTGCCATTGCCATTGCCATTGCCATTGTCATTGCCATTGCCATTGCCGGCTCCGATGCACTCCCCGTCGTGGACCACGTGGAGCTGCGGCGCCGGCTTCTTGCACTTGACGAGCTCGAGCTCGCAGGCGTTCGAGTACGTGGCGCCGTTAGAGCCGCACACAGGGCTAAAGTCGAACGGACAAAAGTCGGCGCACGGCTCGCCCGAGACGAGCGAGATTGCGCTGGCGAGCACGAGCAGAGGCGTAGCGGTCTTCATGGTGAGTGTGATGGCGTTCCGAGTGGTTAGTGGTAGAGTGGGAAAGCTGGAGAATGAAGGGATCCCCATTTTGTCGCACGACGAGCGCCTGAAAGGCAGGCAGATCGGTGAGGTAGCTCCCGCTATAAAAGCTGCAGCGCGCCTCTTCGTGGGGAGGCGGGGCGAGTACCGCGTGGCTGTTGTGTAGTCTGCGAACATACTGGTAACATTAGCGTTGAGAATGCAGTGGCTCGAACGGTCAGGGGCGAAACGACCGGGGAAAGAGATTCCAGATTCCTCAAGGAAAGCGAAACCACGAGCGGCGTACCCCTCGAACCGAGGGTACTACTCGGGCTGAGGAGAGAAACACCACAAACGAACGCGAGACTGGCAAAGGACCTGAAAGGGCAGCAATGCAACCGAACGATTCCTTGGCGCCCAGGTCGTCGCGCGACCACGGCAGCTTGCTCTTTTGGACCAGTTACGCCCCAATCAGAAAGGGGTAGCCGGTTATTCTTGACGGCGAGTCGCTCCTGCGATCTCATCCTCTATGGACGTATATACTAGCAGTGACATCGGGAGTAAGCGAGCCCCAGTGTTGGCTACCGCGGTAGGGCCATTGGCCACTGCTTCCGTCGCGAGACGATCCCACCCCAAGTCAGTTTCTCCTTGGAAGAGACAGTTGCTACGCATCACGTGAGAACCAGCGGAACCGTGATACTGGTGCCAGCCAAATGGGTGCGTGCGCCAGTCAAGGTGAGCGAGCGCCGCGACGACGCTCCTGCGCTGCCAAATGTCGGGGCACAGGGTGACCACTCGCACATAAAACGGACCGCGTGATACCGAGATCAGCTGGTGAGCCGATCTCCCCATGAACCTGTCTGTGTGTACCAACTCGCAGCAACCTGGGACACTGTGCAAACGTTCAAGACTACCGGTATACTGAAGACTACACTGGAGATTGCAGACTATTGTGTGGGGCTCACCTTGCGCACCGAGTGTTTTAACACACGGGAGAGGCACCAACCGTTGCCTGCATCTATCCAGCTGATCCTTGCGGAACAATGCACTCCTGCTTCCGTCGATCCGACGTGTTTGTCCGCATCTTTCGCAGTGGCTTTTAAATGTAAGACCGCTCGGATCTCTTTGTCTTGAGAGATGGATATTGAGTGGAAGTGGATGATTCTTGAGTGGTCGCCGTTTTTGTACCTACCGACTGTGTACCGGTACATACCGGGTGATCAGTGAATGGAGCTACCACGTGGTTGCGGAGCAGACACAAAGGCCATAAACGCCACAACGTTCAGATCTGGAATCTGCCGCAGGGGCGATATCTGCGGCGTGTGCCTACAGGAGGAATTACCTTCAGTAATTCCTCGTACCTACAGCTCAAAGCACACACGAGCCGCTTGTCGATCGAGACAGACATCCGCGCGAAGCGCTTTGGCGCCAACGCGCGCGGCCGTTCCCGCCAAACGAACCGCCCCGTCAAAAGGATCGCTCACTCGCTCGTTCCTACCGAAGGAACTTTCTCAACTCGATCAGCTGAGTGTCCACTCCACTCCCAACCCACGTCCCGCAAGAGCAAGTGACCATACTAGTACGTGCCTAATGGCTGAGCGCTTACCGTCTGCGTTTGGTTCCGAAACGGTTTCTCAAGAGTCCACGCCGACCTCAAAGCGATCACCGCCAACTCCTCTAAGCTCCACAAGCGCGATGAGCAGCTCGATCACCTACATCTGCCGTACCCACTAGCTCTGCAAACGCCATGCTCGCATCCGCAATGACGACTCTCGGTGATAGTGGATACTGTAGAGAAGCGGTCGAAAGAAACCCGCAGGGTCGCGTCGTCTCCGTGCCTCTCTGGCCATGTGGCGCTCGTGGCTCGTCCCGTCGTGTGTTGTGTATATACTGCTACTGTGTGCTATCCAACATCCGAATGAACTGCAACTTGAAACGTGGCGTCACACAGCACGATACCTGGTGGGGCACAAATGACCGACGGATTGCACATAAACCGGACGGCGTGATACCGAGATCAGCTGGTGACACCGAGATCAGCTGGTGATACCGAGATCACCAGTGATGCGTCTATGTACACCACACCACAGCAACCTGGCCCATCGTTCCGTCGGCAACAAACTGTACTT
>JAADXJ010000054.1:0-52477 GCA_023337735.1 Pythium biforme | reverse complement strand
TTCTTCCGAGTGCCGGCGCCTCGCGTCGACGACAAGTGGTACTCGAGCAGGATCGACATGCGCGGGTACGGCCGGTGGATCTTGATGCTGTCGTTCTTGCCCTTGACAAAGATCTCGGGCCGCTCCTCAAAGTGGAGCACGTCGTGCGTGTACAGCTTGGTGGCCTCGTCCGTGATCACGCCGCCGTTTTCAGATTTCGCCTTTTGCATGAGCCGCGCCGACAAGTTCACAATGTCTCCTAAGACTGTGTACTCGCGACGGTTGCCCTGGTGGCCTACGACACCGCAGAGCGCGACGCCCGTCGTGATGCCTACCGAGGCCTTGAGCCCCATGGCGCCCAGCGCCGCGCAGATCGCGAGTGACGAGAGAATTCCTCGGATCGGGTCGTTCTCGTGGGTCACTGGCGGCAGCCCAAAGGCCGCGATGACCGTGCTGCCTTTGTCATCTACGAGAAACTTGTTGATCGTGCCTTCGTACTCGTAAATGCACTTTTGGACGATGCGGAACGCGTCTTGGAGGCGCTGGAGGCCACGGAGATCCAGCATCTTGGCGAGATCGTCCTCGCTAAAGCCCACGTTGATGAACAACACGGTCACGTCCCGCAATTCCGAGCCCCAGAACTCGTCGTGGGCGTCCAAGTAGGGCCACACAGCGCGCGACACGTACTGCTTCATGCGCGTTTGGAGCTGCGGGTCGTCTCGCGTAAACGACGCGCGCCGCGAGACCAGCTTGATGGGGGTTGTCACCCCTGTAACCTTTTGGAAGACACTGCCCGCGCGCACCGGTTCGCCTGCAAAGTACTTGGCCACGAGCTGCCAGCACTGCGGCGAGCAGATCACTTGCCCCGGTTCGGCCTGGTGCTCCGAGGAAAACGCCTGCTCGAGCGCCGGGCCCACGGCAATGTACTCCATGCGCGCGATCGCGCCGTCGCTCACGCCGCCCAAGTGCGCGATCGTCGCCCCGCCAATGCCAATGCCCATTTTCACACTGAGGACAACGCCCGGCGCGAGCTCGGCCTTGTGGAGATGCGACTGGATCTTGAGTGCGCACTGGAGCGCGCGGCGCAGCAGCGTCTCGAGCGTGTCGTCTTTGTTCTCGGCCCAGAAGATGAGCATCGCGTCGCCCGCGAATTTGAACACGTCGCCACCGGCGCTCGACACGAGCTTGAGCAGCTGCTCAAAGTACGAGTTGAGGTGGCGCCCGAGGAACTCGGCGCCCACGGGCCCACGGGCCGCGAGCGACTCGGTCATGGCCGTGAAGCCGGAGACGTCGGCAAACATGGAGACGACGGTGGTCTCGTGCGTGTCGGGCACGCGCAGTGTGTCGCGGGACTCGAGATGACGGCGGACGACATGGGGGAGGTACGCCGAGAGCCGCTGGTCGAGCTCCTTACGGAGTCCACTCGTGCGATCTGCCGACGAGGAGACGGCGGCAACGGAAAGGGACGTCGACGGCGGCGAGCCCATGGGGAGCGCGGTGGTCATGGTGTCGACGCGGTACTGGGACGTGCGTTTTGAAATGGAGGACGATGACGATGGGGGAGGAGGGGATCGCAGCGGAGAGGGCGCTGGGGAGGACGTGTGAGTTGACGACCGCCGGCGTGCGGTCGGCGGAGCAGTACCCCTCGCGGAGGAGGAGGAGGAGGAGGGGACGACGAACGAATCGGCGCCAATTGACGGCAGCGAGTAGTCAGCACGGACCGGCGCGCGTGTGGTTGTGGCACTCATCTGTCCCTACGGTCGACTCAACGATCGTGGCGTCGGGGGAGGGATCCCTAGGTGGAGCGGAGGAGGAGGGCGGAGAATAGGAAGAAACGCCGTGCTTCCTCAATGGCGGGGAACCGTTATGGAGAGGAGACGGACCGACTCTTTCTCTCTTGTTGCTTGGCACGGTAGATGAAGGGTGGAACAATGGAAAGAACCGTTCCGATAAGTACGTTCGCTCGTTTTCCGATTGTCGATTCCGCCACACGGTAGCAAGAGAGCCCCTCAACTTTCCGTCTGATAGTATCGCTTGAGGAGTGCGCGGGGCGTGGCCAAATGGGAAATGGATTGTCCCTTGTTACGCGCCGGTGTCGGTGTCGGTGTCGGGAAGCCTGGAGGTCCAAGGGGTAGCGCTGGCTGGACTGGACTAGACTCGTCCCCGTGGGTCGGAATTGTTCTTGACGCAAACCAGTGTGAGTGACCCGAGGAGACCCCGCGTCGGAGAAGTTGAGCGGAGAGCACTTTTGTGTGGTGTTCTGACTCCAGCACGTGCACTCGCTCTGGTCCCGTCGACTGCCCTGCGTGTTCGTTCCGCGTTCCGCAGTTTTGTTGGTCTGTGTAAACCGCTTCCAGCAGGCGAGGCTCGGGCGATAGGCCAGGGACGTTCTTCGAGCGTGGCACGATTCGTGGTGCGAGGCAACGGGAAAAGTCTCAGTCGGAGGAGGAGGAGCGGAGAACCGATTTCCGCCTGGGCGATCTATCGAACGCGGCGGCCGCTCACCACGCCATTTCTTCCGTCCTTTTTTTAGAAGAAAAACGGCGGGGCACAAAAGGATGGGGAACGTGATGCGAACGGAGGGCAGCGTGATGGTATTTCACGGGTTTCCGAGTGACAATGACGCGGTCTTCCGATTCAATCCTAAAAAGTGCCACCTTTGAGATTTTATAGTGACGCCACCATCTCAACGCCCATCCAGAGAATACCGTAGTCAATTCTCCGGATCAACGCGCACATGAGTTCGGATCGGCGCCGGTGATGGCAGGTATCGTACGCCATCGCTTTTATTCATAGACGACAGTCACAGAGGAGGACGTCGCCGAGGCCGCGCTTTCAGCTGCGAATGCACCTGCGGGGACGAAGACAAGATTCACATCGCGACCGGCTTTATGCGACGCCAGTGGCGCCCGCTCCATTACTCATGCACCATGACATGTCTGAGAATCTTGTGACACTCGGCATCACCGCCCTTCTCTTCTCGAAGTCCTTGATCTGCGTTCCCCAGGATTCTCTTGGTTCCAGTCATTTAGAGATCTATCTCTGGACGCAAAAGAACTGTTCTCGGCGAGAACGCGATGCATTCTCCGGATCAACCACAGCCAAAAACAAGGCATGAGCAAAGTGCGACCAGGCGATGGTTAAGTTAGGGAACTGGCCGCTTCCTGCATGCTCACGCAGGCGCGCTCGCCACTTCACCGGTCGTGCGCCAGGCGGAGATCTCCGCCTTGGCCTCCTGCGATGGGCCCACGTGCTCGTGCTCGTACGCGAAGCGGATGCGGCAGCTGCTCACGCCGCAGTCGTACGCGCGCTCTTCGGCGTCGGCTTCCGTCATGTCGCCTCGCTTGAGCGATGTCGTGCGCGAAAGCCGTCCGTCTTGGAGTCGCCGCGTCGCCTCGAGCACGTTGCACATCATGAGCCACGGCACGAGGCGCGCCTCCCACAGGATCGACGCGCTCGTGGCCGCGAGCTCTTTCTCTTGGATGGCGGTCGCGTCCACACGCTGGCCGCGGCGAAACGCCACGACCGTCGGCGCCGTCGGGAGCCGCAGCTGCCGCAGCACCTCGTCGTCGGTCGAGGAGTTCGAAATGATAGAGTAGAACTTGGTCCCGAGGAAGCGCGACGCGAGCGATAGCATCTGCGTGAGCATGTCGCGCGCGACGCTGGCGTCCAAGTCGCCGGAACGCACAAACGCGACGCGCGGCACTTCCGGTTGTGCGCTGAGCTCCTTGAGCAGCGCCTGGAGGTCCGTCTCGAGGATGATGCCGTAGCCGTCGGCGGCGTTCTTTGCGGCCGCTTCGAACTGTGCCGCGAGTTCGTGGCGTCGCGCCGCGAAGAGCGCGTCAAAGTCTTCGTCGAGATCGAGGTCCGAGTCGTCGTTATCATCTTCGTCCGAGTGCACCTCCATCGCACGCAGCTTTTCGGCGATGGCCGCAGCCGCTGTGGCCGCTTGCACCTGCGCAGCCTTGGTGGTCGTCACGGACAGCAGTTGCTGTGGTGGCTCGGCCACGACCTGTTGCCGCGCGCGCACGTTCTGAGTGGTCGGGTCGTGGGCCGTGAGCAGGCTCTTGAGCGCCATGGCGCGGTCGTAAGCGACGCGGTCCTTGTCGCAGCAGGACATAAGGGTCGGATCATTGAGCACGTCGACGTCGTCGTGTTCGTGGTGCGCGTGGCTGTGCTTGTGGTCGCCACCGCCGCAGCATCCGGCGCCTGCCAAGGAGTCCATTGTGTGTGTGCTCTTTCAGTTTGATCTTGGCTGCCCGTCAATGATGTGGTGTGGAGCTCCAGTAAGTACGACCGAACTAGAGCGCTACGGAAGATATCGCACTTTGCAGAGCAAATTTGTGACAGGCCTGCGGCCGCAAGCAAAACACCATGCAAATCAACCCTTCAAAGATCTGTGCGAGTCTGGTTCTTCTAGAATATCCGCAATTAGCGGTCCCACAGCAGTGTACCTCACATAATATAAAAGTGGTCCATTTTTTCTATCCCGCATAAACATGTTTGGTTGGTCAAATATCCACTCACTATCGTTCCATTGGTCTAAATGATTTCGCACGGACGTCGGTGGACGTCGCACCACCACCCGAGAACAAAAAAAAGAGAACACTCTTGGCGTCGGCCGGTTGACGGTCGATTACGGCTCTCTTGCCCCCAGGAGCTCCCGAGCCAACCGCGCAGACGGACACCCAGTGGTCGACCAGTGGCATTCCCCACACATCTCCACTTCTTCCTCGTATCATGCCGTCGCCCGCCGCGCGCGGTCTGCTGCGCGTCGCGACCGCCCGCGCGCAGGCGCAGGCCGCGCTCTCCCAGCGCCGCGCGTCGCAGATGCTCCTGCTCCAGCCGCGCCGCTTCAAGAGCTCCTCGCCGGCGCCGCACAGCTCCCACGAGCCGCTGCCGACCAACGCGTTCGGCAACGTGCTCGAGATCGCCGACTGGGCCAAGCACGCGTACATGATGGAACCGCGCGCGACGCTCACGGGCGCGCAGGCACAGACTAGCCGCGCGCGCGCTGCCGCGGCCTTTGAGCCGTTGTTGCTCGACGACGCCGACGCCATGATGGCGGCCGCGCAGCTCGAGCCGGAGGCCGCCGAGGTCGCGCTCAACCGCACGTTCATCAGCGACGCTGACGTTGATAAGTGGCTCGCGGACTTTGAGATCCCGGCCGAGCAGTTCGCCAAGTGTGCGAGCCCTGAAGAAACGCAGGAGCTGCGCCGCCGGTACGCGCGTCAGCTGCGCCTCGAGTGCTCGATCTACGAGATGGCCATGCGCAAGCGCGAGGCCTCGCTGCTCAACGTCAACAAGCTCGGCTTGTCGTCCAACACGAACGCCGCTAAGAGCCTGATCCTCAACTGGATGACGCCCGCGACGGCGTTCATCGAGGCCGAGCAGAACAAGCTCCGCGACAGCAAGCACTCGCTCGACAGCAACACGTACGGCCCGGCGTTTCTCATGCTCAAGCCTGACGTCCTGGCGGCTACGGGCCTGAACGTGCTGCTCAACCAATGCCTCATGGAGACCCGCGGCAGCAAGTTTATCAAGGTCGCGCTCGCCATGGGCAAGGCCGTCCAGGAAGAGATCATCGACCAGAAGGAGCGCCGCGGCAACAAGTACTTGCTGCAGCTCGAGAAGACGCTCAAGAGTGATTTCCTCCGCGTAAAAGTCTCGGAGTACCACGACGAAGTGGGCTTGTGGGACAAGCGCGTGAACCTCAAGGTCGGCGCTGCGCTCATCGACTGCATCCAGCGCTCGTGCTTTGTGCCCGACGGACTCCTCCAAGGCGAAGGCAAGGGCGCAACGTCACCGGCTTTTGTGCATGACTACGTGTTTGAGCGCAACCGCCGCGCCGGCGTGATCCGCGTCGACAATCGCATCCTTGACACGGTGCTGAGCACCAAGCCCACGTCCAACGTGCTCCCATGGACTGCGCGGTATCTGCCGATGCTCGTGTCGCCCAAGAAATGGGAAGGCGTCGTGAACGGCGGCTACCTGCGGCTCCACACCAAGATGCTGCGCCAGCGCGACTCGGCGTGGCAGATGGAGTGCGTCAAGCAAGGCCAAATGGACGAGCTGCTCGAGTCGCTGAACCTGCTGGCCGACGTGCCGTGGGTCATCAACAACGAAGTGCTCGACGTCGTCCTCAAGGTGTGGGAATCTGGTGGAGGCTTTGGCGATCTGCCACAGCGCGACGATCTCGAGCTGCCCGAGTGGAAGGAAGAGTACGAGACCGACAAGGCGCTCAAGGTCCAGTACGACAAGATGGTCCGCAAGGTGAGTCTCTTGTCCCTTTGTTTTCTATCTACCTGCACCAGAATCAAGCCCACGCGATGCCATTTTACCCACGTCGCGTGGGTTCAAACTGGCGGCAAGAATCACGACCGCCGACTGCCTTCACAAGCGGGAGGTTGGCTCGCTGTTCAGTGCTCACAGGACACGCTGGAGGTGGTGGTCCCTTGTCGAGTGTCTCGTTCAACCCGCGGTTGGATGCGGACGCTACGATCGGGGGCTTCCTCGTGCCGTCGGCGTGGCCGTCTATGGCCTGGCAGTAGCCCACACGACCCGACTCTATATGTGCATGTTTAGGAAACTTGGGATATCAAAGGAACCAGCGGACTGACCTTTTTGATGTATGACGTTGCAGATCCAGCAGCGCAACCAGGAACTGCACTCGCTGCGGTGCGACACGCTCTACAAGCTCCAAGTCGCCGAGGAGTTTAAGGACGAAGGCGCGCTCTACTACCCGTACAATATGGACTTCCGCGGCCGCGTGTACCCGTTGCCGCCCAACTTGAACCACCTGGGCTCGGATCTTTCGCGCAGTCTGCTCGTGTTCAAGGACAGGAAGCCCCTGGGCCCGAACGGCATGCGCTGGCTCAAGATCCACCTGGCCAACGTGTTTGGCGTCGACAAGTGCTCGTTCGACGAGCGCGTTGCGTTCACCGAGACCAATTTGGACAAGGTGTTTGCGTCGGCGGCCAACCCGCTGGGCGACAGCGACGCCTGCAAGTGGTGGAAAGACGCCGACTACCCGTTCCTCGCGCTCGGCGTGTGCTTTGAGCTCAAGCGCGCGCTCGAATCGCCCAACCCGGAGGAGTACATGTCGAACCTGCCGATCCACCAGGACGGCTCGTGCAACGGCCTCCAGCACTACGCCGCGCTGGGCCGCGATCTCAGCGGTGGCGAGCAGGTCAACCTCGTGCCGGCGCCGCGCCCGAGCGACGTGTACACCGGTGTGGCCACGCAGGTCATGCGCAAGGTCGAGCTCGACGCCGCGATGGAGCTGCCCGAGTACATCCCGCCCATGGAGGACTTTGTGGACGGCGAGGACGCCTCGGAGCGCCGCCGCAAGCAAGAGATCCGCGAGCTCTGGGGCAAGAAGCGCCGCCAGAAGTACGCGCAGTTTTTGCTCGGTACCATTTCGCGTAAGGTCGTCAAGCAGACGGTCATGACCAGTGTGTACGGCGTGACCTACATTGGCGCGCGCAAGCAGATCTCGGCGCGGCTCGAGGAAGTGTTCCTCGAGAAGGGCCAGCTCATGGACTCGAAGCTCGAGGATCAGATCTACCACGCATCGTGTTACGCGGCCGAGGTCACGATGGAGTCGATGGGCGATCTGTTCACGTCGGCGCGAAACATCATGGAATGGCTCGGCGACTGCGCGTCCAAGGTCGCGCAGAGCGGCCAGGCCATGTCGTGGATCACGCCGCTGGGCCTGCCAGTCGTGCAGCCGTACCGCAAGCAAGGCACGCAGCAAGTGCGCACCAAGGTGCAGCACGTGCTGCTCGTGCTCAGCGAGCATCTGCCCGTGAGCAACGGCCGCCAGAAGTCGGCGTTCCCGCCCAACTTTGTGCACTCGCTGGACTCGACGCACATGCTCATGACGGCCAAGCGGTGTCTGGAGGAGGACCAGATCGCGTTCGCAGCCGTCCACGACAGTTACTGGACCCACGCGAGCACGGTCGACATCATGAACCAGCGCCTCCGGGAAGAGTTTGTGCACTTGTACCAGCAGCCACTGCTCGAGAACCTGCAGGACGAGCTGCGTCTGCGCTTCCCGCACACCAAGTTCAAACCGTTGCCCAAGACCGGCGACTTGGATTTGCGCGTCGTGCTCAACAGCCCCTACTTCTTCAACTAGACTCATCTCGTATCAGCAAGAACCACTACCACACACCACACACACACACACACGCTCCACGTCTGTCCAAAGGCAACAAGAGCGCGGGGGAGCGCGTCACGTTCCGTTTTGTAATTTAAAACATGCCTCATACACGCCATTACCATGTTCATCTACGGACGCGCACGTTGTTTTGGTTCATCCACTGTGTATCTACGCCCATGGTCGCCTCTTCTGGGTGGGGTTTCCATCAGTGCCCGGCAAAGTTCTTGATCACGGCCTTGCGGTACTGCCGCGTGCGGCTGAGCTCGTCGCTGTCCTTGAACGAGTCGACGACCGACAGCTCGCCGCGCAGGTCGGTCTCCATCTTGTTCTTGAGCTCGGTACCCGTAAAGCCCTTGCCCATGAGGTACGCGAGCTTGGCGACCGTGGCCTCGATGGTCATATCGAACGTCGTGATCACGCCCATCTCGAGCAGCTTGATGCCCGTGGCGTACGTGTCGAGCTGCGTGCGCCCCTGCACGCACTGCGTCGTGATGCACACGGGGATGTGGGACTGCAACGCGTGCTCAATCAAGTTCAAAAAGGTCTTGCGGCGCAACGGTGCGTTCCCAGTGCCGTACAACGCAAACACCACGGCCTTGTTGTTGAGGCCGCCGTTGTTGGACTTGTGTTCGTTGTGGCGCGCAATGTAGGCCTCGATGCAGTCGTCGTCAAAGCCTGGGACGAGGTGGAACACGCAGATGTTGGTCGAGAGGTTCGTGCATACGCTGAAGCGGCGCCGCGGGTACGGCAAGATCAGCGCCTGGTCCACGGTCGTCTCGACGCCCGTGGACGCCAGCACGGGGAAGTTGGGCGAGTGGAACGCGTCGACCGACATGTTGGCGATCTTGGTCGTGCGGTTGCCGCGCAGCAGCTTGTCGTTCGAGTAGATGCAGACCTCGGGGATCGTGAGGCTCGCGGCGCACATGACCGACATGATGAGGTTGCGGCGCGCGTCGCTGTGCGGAAAGTGGAGCGGGATCATGGCCCCGGAGATCACCACGGGCTTGCCCAGGTACTCGAGCATGAACGACAGCGCCGAGGCCGTGTAGGCCATCGTGTCGGTGCCCTGGAGCACGACGAAGCCGTCGTAGTCCCAGTATTTGGCCTCGATCTCGCGCGCGATCGCGCCCCAGTCCTCTGGCGTCATGTCGGACGAGTCGATGGGCTCGTCCCACTCCGAGACCGTGACGATCGGCATGTTCTCAAACTTGAATTCGTCCATTTCCGAGATCTTCTTGGCGAGGAAGCCGTTCGTCGGGTGGAGCACACCGCTCGCGTCGGGCACCATGCCGAATGTGCCGCCCGTGTAGATGATGAGGCACTTGGAGCGCTCTTGGGCGCCGACGCCCGTGACTAGCGCATGCGGCGAGCCACACGACTGGACTTGCGGCGACGGCGTCACCATGGGCACGGCGACCGGGTCGACGCTGGCCGTGGGCCCCAGCGAGACCGACCGCAGCGAGGACGAGAGCGGGTTCGTGGGCGAGCCGGGGCCGAGCACGGGGCTGCGCACGGCGTCGACGCCGCGCGGGCCAGGGAGCGCATCGTCCACAAAGTCTGCCATGGTGTAGGTTGGAAGAGGGAATCTCGGGGGGAGTGAGGACGAGGAAGCGCGAGTGAGTGGTGGCCTGGGGATGGTGGTGCGTGCGTCTACAGGCAGGCGGCAACTGCAACTTGAGCTACGGTGCCAGCGTCAGGTGAGTGGCCCCGGCAGAGACAGACAGCAGCTCGCTCGCGCAAACAGCGTCGGGCGAATCGCAAGCGTCGGCGGGGACCTCGTCACACAACAGATGAGCTCCCAACTGCTGCGTTTACCGTGTATATGTTCCGTTAATACGGTATTCGGCAACATATAAAACCTGGGGAAAATAGGTTTGATAGGAGGGAGGGAGGTACCAAAACAAGGTGAGGTTTTGCTAGTTGACAGTCGGTTCGTCACAGGTCCGAACTTCAACATGGGGTCCAACGCCACGCGCCGAAAATTTCGCACTTGTGGCCGAACGACACGGCTGCCGCACCGCAGGACGCTTCTGTAGTATGACGCCAGCACCTAAATGTGCTTTCACGAGATTCGTTGTGACCAGCCTATTTCCAAGCAAGGAGCCACCACCGGGCTTGCAGCTAATGCTGTAACATACAGTTCTCTCTTCCGTCGAAAAGGAGGGTGTTAGGTGCACCAGCAAAAGCATGTCGTTCAATCCAATTGGGTGCCACACCCGCTTTCTGTTCAGTCGGCGCTGAAAGAGGATTCCGCCGTTGAAGATGTGAATCCTCATGTGTCCAGTCGGCAACCAGACACAGTTGGTCGCGGAAGAAAAGAAACACGCGCTGGTTGATGCCTAGGCTCTGTTCTGACTGTACCGGCAGTGGTGTCCAATGTGACCACACCGCCACCAGCACACGCGCTGGCCACCTCACTTGGTCGTGCACCCAAACCATCAAGCATAGAAACGCTCTGTCACCGAGTCTGTGTCTCGCTCGCGTAACCAGGATGACGCTCCAGCGCCTCTCGCACGAGGCAAGAGACGACCAGATTGGGATACAGAAGCGGCCGCGCCTTCGCAGCACCCACACGTCAGGCACCCGCAACGTGTGGACCACAACCGCCCACGCTCAACGTTCTTGAAGTTGTTGGCGCCATCGTCCGTCATCAAACGTCCGCCGCCTCCTCCCACGTTTTTGGAGGAAGTGAGGAGTCCCCCTCCTCCCTCCCTCCCCCTTCTCCTCCTTTGCTCTCCCCTCTTTCCCCTCGACACCCACGGTCATGGCCAACAAACACGGTTCTTGCCACTCAGCTCATTCCAACTTCTTCCAACCAGAAGCCACATCATCGAACTAACCAACACCACCCAGTCCCACGAACGACTCGGTATCTACCAATATGAAGGCGACGGCGCTGCTCGCGCTCTCTTTGGCGCTGCTGGCGTCCCACGCAAGCGCGCAGGCCCACATTCGCTGCCAGAACACCATCGGCGGCCCCTGCGGCGACAGCTCACGCCCGCGCGAGATGAACTGCTGCGACTACGGCTACTGCCAGCCGTGGAACAGCGGGTACTACCAGTGCCTGAACAAGCCGGCCAAGTGCCCCATGCAAGAGACCGACATTGACTACGCCGGCAACGACCTCTCGCCGCCTCAGTACGGACTCTCGCCCGACAAGTGCTGCGACGCGTGTGCCGCGCGGGTCGACTGCAAGGCCTATACGTTTGTGAACGAGAACGCAGACGGCAAGACGGCGTGCTACCTCAAGAGCGCGGCCACGGGCCGCGTCGAGAAGAAGGGCGCTGTGTCTGGCATGCTGCTGCAAGCTCCGGCCAACTGCCCCACGCAAGAGATTGGCGTCGACTTCTACGGCAACGACCTCAAGACTGTGGAAGGACTGACGCAGGGCGAGTGCTGCGACGCGTGCGGCAAGACGCCGGACTGCAAGGCCTACACGTGGGTCGAAAGTGCCGCCGACGGCCGCGTGCTGTGCTACCTGAAGAGCTCGGACGCCGGCCGCAAGCCGGTGGCCGGTGTGATCTCCGGGATGCTACCGACTACGGCGCCGCCGCTTCCGCCTGCAACGACGGCACCGCCGCCGCCACCGATGTGCCCGAACCAAGAGCTCAACGTGGACTACTACGGCAACGACATCAAGACTGTGTACCGTATCACCAACGCGGAGTGCTGTGACGAGTGCGGCAAGACCGGCGGCTGCAAGGCCTACACGTTTGTGCCCGTGGGCACGGACGGCAAGAGCGCCTGCTACTTGAAGACCGCGGTGAGCGGCAAGACCAGCAAGCCCGGCGCCGTGTCGGCGCTGCTCCAGGCCACGCCGCCACCGCCGCCCGGCAACTGCCCGACGCAGGAAACGGACGTCGACTACTTTGGAAATGACCTTAAGGCGGTCTACGGCGTCACGAACACGCAGTGCTGTGACGAGTGTGGCAAAACCAGCGGTTGTGCGGCCTACACGTTTGTGGCGGTGAACCTGGACGGTAAGAGCGCGTGCTACCTCAAGACCTCGAGCGGCGGCAAGATGCCCAAGGTCGGCGCCGTGTCCGCGCAGCTCAAGTGCCCGACCCCGCTCATGGGCCAGTGCGGCTCCAGCGCGACTGGCGCGCTGTGCTGCCCCGCGGGCGCGTTTTGCCAGCCGTGGAACCCCGGGTTCTACCAGTGCGTGTCCGTGCCCGATACCAGCAAGTGCCCCACGGTCGTGGACGGTGTCGACTTTTACGGCGGTGATCTGGAAGTGCAGTACGGCCTGCTGCCAGGCTCGTGCTGCGAGGCGTGCTTCAAGAACAAGGACTGCGTCGTGTTCACGTTTGTCAACTACAACGATGACGGCAAGTCGGCCTGCTACCTCAAGAGCAAGCTCGTGGAGCAGCGCGCGAACGCGCGCGCCGTCTCGGGCTACAAGATCAAGCAGTAAGTGAGCCAGTCTATTGGCTAGTTGTGTTTTGCATATCATGATACGGGATGGAACGAGGCACGACGAAGGCTTGTGGTGCGCCCGTGGTCGTCCCTCCACAAAGAAACCCCCACAAACATGGCTCCTTGTCCATCCACGATGGAGTCCACATTTGTTCTTCCATCGCATTATAGAGGGAGCAGCCAAATCCAAGTGACCAGCACTCGACACACGTCACAGATATGTGGGATGAGAGGCTCGCATTTGCGTTCTCCATTGCCGCTCAATACGTGGCTAGTCTCGCCCCGCTGGACGAACTGTTTGCGGTTTTCACACGTGAGATGTGAACACGAAGAACACAGGACGCCAACAAGACGATGAGAAGCGAAAGCAGGACGTTTGTTTCCAGCGTCGACCCGAGGTGATCGGAACGGCGGACACCGAGCTGATACTGCTCCTGCGGTAGTGCCAACACGTTGAAGTGTTTGTGAACGATGCGCGCGGCAAGAAACCGATCTTCCCAAAACCAACCGAGAAATCCAGCGAGCTCGACGACGACGACTTGGCTGTGTCCGCCTCTCCCCCCGAGCCGTCGAGCTTCGTCTCCTCAGCTCCCAGCCAAAAGCGCTTGACGCGTTCACACCAGAAGAGCAGGCGCTCATCGAGATGCAGTCTGGTGTCCAGTGCCGCGCGATGGAGTACGTAGAGACCGGTAGGAGCGCAACGGTGCAGCCGACTAACTGTAAACTAATCGAGATCCTTTCGATCCACGGTCGGTACGCTTCTGGCCCATCGTACCAGAACGTGCATTGCCTCTGAGAGCACAGGTATGCAAAATCGTCCACGTCATCTCGACCGACCAATGGTGTGGTGAGTGTGGGAATAGACGGAGTGGAGTGGCTATGCGCCCGGCACGTCAAGTTGGAATCGTCCCGCTCAATCAACGAGGAAATCGAGCATCCAAATTTCCATAATCATATTATAGAGGTCTATTGCTCTGAAACAATACTCAGTGTTCCCTGCTAGATGATTCATTGATCATATCAAAGAGGTTCCAAATCGAAACTTTGTCCCAAAAGGGAAGTTGCCGAGCTCCACACAAGGGGAGCTCCTGCAAATCGTTGGGGAGAGCCCCCTGCCGCCGATCCTTGCCGACTCGCTGATGTGATGATATCACCCAACAAATTTGTCGCCTGCCGTTGGAACACGACCCCCGTGGGCAGACTGCAAGGCCATCATCGCCAGCGACTGTCCCCTGGGCCATGGGTATCTCGGCGGAATCTCCCTGCCGGCCCAACGTAGCCACACACAGATATCTACCGATGAGCACTGGCGGACTATACGAGCAGATGCATCACCAACAATATTGTCGTCCGCCAGTGCTCACTGTGGTCGTGTAGCAGATCCCCATCGGCACCGCCGGCGGCTCGCGTGATCTCCCGTTGCAATGCCGGATTGTTGATGCCTACTCGTACTACAGAATAGAACATCATACAACAGAGGTTCTGGAAGGGACCATCCGCACAAAGCATGTGCTTCATACTACCCCTGTAAATGAATACAGCGATGAATACCATAGTATCTGGAATGAAGTTGGCTCAGGTGTCTTCTATGAACCTTTTATTATCTATACCCTGTAGAATTAGTGTCCTATAGGCTTGCTACTAGCGAGAGTATTTGGCTTTCGGGAAGGTTAGTCCCTCCCATGATCTTCTTCCCTGATCTTCAACTTCACTGGTCATTCTCCAAGCCGCGCCGAACCGAGGAAGACACCGGACGACACAGCACAACAAGACCATGGACGCCCGCAAGTATGTCGAGGCGTTCGCCGTGGACACCGCGCAGCGCCGCGCCGACTTCAAGCTCAAGATCTCCGCGCTGTACGTTCTCCCTAAAGCGGTCTAACGTTTTTAGACGCTCACCACTCGCTTCTCGCATGTGTGGCATGGTTTAGACGTGGCGTGCTCGCAGCGGCGTCGCTGGATGCCGTGGTCCTCAGTCTCGCGCATAACGTGGCGTGGCTCGGCGGCGGCGCGCGCACGTTCATCAACATGGCCTCCGAAGGTGCGGTTTGGTCCCCACTGTGGCTGTGGAAACGATGTACTCGGCGGTCTGACCCCCGCCAACGTCTAACCTTTATCTCGTGTGATATTTTGAACAGGCGGTGTGGGCTCGATCTACGTCGACGCGACGCAAGTCGTCGTGCTCACCAATCAGATCGAAGGCCACCGCCTCATCCATGAGGAGCTCGATGGTCTCCAGGACGACCTCAAGGTGTGTTTTGCAGACTGACTCTGCATGTTTAGACCCGTCTGGGCACGGTGTCTAACCTACCGATGGTGATATATCTCATGAAGCTCCACGAGGACCCATGGTACGACCAGCCGAGCGCGCTCACTGTCGCCAAAAAGCTCGCTGGCGGCAGCGAGCGCGTGGCGTCGGACTCGTCGAGCCCGGACGTCGAGAAGCGCGTGCAGGCGCTGCGCTTGTCGCTCACCAAGCACGAGCAGCAGCACTACCGTGAGCTCGGCAAAGACTGTGGCGAGATCATCGCGCAAGTCGCCAAGCAGGTGCGTCCGACGCTGACCGAGTGGGACATTGCGAGCGCACTCAGCGCCGCGTGCTGGACGCGCGGCATCACGCCCGTGGTCGCGCTCATCGCGGCCGACGAGCGCTGTGACGCGATCCGCCACCCGCTGCCCACGAACAAGCGCATCAAGAACAAGGTCATGATCGTGCTCTGCGGACGCCGCGCCGGTTTTGTGCTTTCGTGCACGCGCATGGTGTACGTCACGACCACGCCCGGCGCCAAGATCCCCGACGAGCTCGTGCGCCGCCACGAAGCCGCGACGTACGTGGACGCCGTCGCGATCGCGGCGTCGAAACCCGGTGCCGTCGCGAAGGACATTTTCAAGGCGATCCAGGACGCGTACGAAGCCAAGGGGTTCCCGGGCGAGTGGAAGCTCCACCACCAGGGCGGCTGCGCCGGCTACTTGAGCCGTGAGTGGATCGCAAACCCGCAGCACACGGCCGTGGTCGGGCTCAACCAAGGCTTCGCGTGGAACCCGTCGGTCACGGGCACTAAGTCGGAGGACACGGTGCTGCTGTATGCCGCCGAGGGTGGCACACTGGTCCACGAAGTGATCAGCGAGTCACCGGACTGGCCGCTCATCGAGCACGTCGTGGACGGCGAGCGCATCAAGCGCCCCGGGATTCTTCACATCGCCTACTGAATGGGGACACATGATGAGTGGAAGGTGCTCAAGTCATGTGGCTACAGAGCGCTTGCGTTTCGGTTCGATTGAACCCACCATGGGTGTCAATCGAACTCTGCGGTCGTAGACACCACCAGGACACTAGGACCGAGCCGAGGACTGGAGCAGGGAAAACGGAGTGGGTAGGCGCAACATTGGACAGTCTTTCTTTGCGTTGTTCAACAATGAGTGTGACTCATAAAGCCAATTGAGGCACTCGAGGTGTGTCACCTGCAGGTCCCTCCCATCAAGCACTCTTGACGTGGCCAACGCCCCGAAGCCAATCGAAACCTGTCATTCGGCCACGTTCGCGACAGCAGCAGTGACGTTGGGCCATGCAGCACCCACCTTGGATACACAATCAGCCCTATACGCCGTTGGACGGACGGATCATCAGCCTGACCGTCAGGCTGGAGCACCCTCGCTGCGCTGGCTCACGCGAGGGGCGCCCGCGTCTCACTGAGACCGTTACCCCATCGCAGGCGCCTGCGCTTCGCACGTGACTTGTACTTTCGGCCCACTTCTGGACCCATTTCACAAACCAGTCCATCTGATTCGCGCGCTGCGGCCACCGCCTCGCACAGCGCCAGGCCGCGCGCCACCGACGGCGTATCCTTTCAGTCATCACGAGTGGATCCTCAGTACTCCGAGCTGTACTCCGATGTCACCACGGGCAACCTTCTGTTTGGGTGAGACCGACCCAGTTGCTTCCACTCGGTACCGTCCTTCGTCCCGCGTTGAAGCTGTACTATACTCAGATCCTTGGCGAAGAAGCGCCTCGGCGTTTGCGCCACGCCGAAAGGAGTGGGCAGACCCGAGATGACGCGAGCGGCTGGCGCGTACGCAATGCCTAGAGTTAGGCGCCTTGAACGTACTCCGAGTACGGTCCGCGACACTCCAGCGGCCCTGGCACTGCCCGTGGCAGGGTCTGAGTACTTGCTCAGTGAGCAGGGGGGCAATGCCCTGTCCAGACGAGAGCGAGGTGTCGAGGTAGTCCTGGCGTCTACTGACCCCTCACTCTTCGATTTGCCTTCGCGTCGCCAGAGCCCCCTCCCAGCACTAGTACCCAAGGACCCTCCCTCTCGCCTGCCAGCATGTTCCGTCCGATCGCTTTCGTCGGCGCCTTGATCGCCGCCGCGCTCTCCGCCTCGACCCCGGTCGTCGAGGCCGGCATCGTGTCCGTGCCCGTGCAGCGCGTGTCTACGCAGGAGCTCGTCGACACGCTCACGCGCCAGGCCATCGAGACCCAGGCCGCGGGCACGGCCAAGCCGGGCATCACCACGCAGACCACGGGCAAGATCGTGCTGAGCAACTACCAGAACTCGCAGTACTACGGCACGGTCTCGATCGGCACGCCACCGCAGCAGTTCCAAGTCATCTACGACACGGGCTCGAGCAACATCTGGGTGCCCAACAAGCAGTTCGGCACCCACGCGTATTTCAAGAGCGCGGCCTCGTCGACCTACGCCAAGAACGGCACGACCTTCGCGATCCAGTACGGCAGCGGCCCGGTCTCGGGCTTTGTGTCCAAGGACACGGTGAGCTTTGGCGGCCTCACGGTCGCGAACCAGCTCTTTGCCGAGGTCAACACGGTCAGCGGTCTTGGGTCGCTGTACACGGCCGGCAAGTTTGATGGCATCTTCGGCTTGGGCTTCGACACGATCGCCAAGAACGGCATCCCGAGCCCGATCCAGAAGCTCGTCAAGGACGGTACGCTCGACGCGCCCGTGTTCTCGTTCTACTTGGGCAACAACGCCGCCGGTGAGATCACGTTTGGCGGCATCAACGCGGCGCGCTTCACCGGTGCGATCAACTACTTCCCCGTGACCTCGCCTGGCTACTGGCAGTTTGGCCTTGGCGGCATCAAGGCCGGCTCGACCAGCATCGTCTCGACGACCGTGCCGGCGATCGTGGACTCGGGCACGTCGCTCATCGCCGGCCCGGCCACGCAGATCGCGGCGCTTGCCAAGGCGCTGGGCGCCACGGCCTCGTCCACGGGCCAGTACACGATCAGCTGCAGCACGACCTCGGGCGCGGCCGTGACGTTCACGATCAACGGCAACACGTACACGCTACAGAAGAAGGACTACATCATCGACACGGGCGCTGGCTACTGCCTTCTGGGCTTCCAGACCATCAACATCAACCTCTGGATCCTCGGTGACGTCTTCATGCGCAAGTACTACGTCGTCCACGACTACGGATCGGCCTCGACGGGCCCGCGCATTGGCCTGGCTACGGCCGTTTAAGAACGGTCGTCCTGCGAAGCGAAGAGATCGTGTCAATAGTGGAAAGAGTGAAAGTAGAACAACTCAATGAATGTCTCCGTACGTACCTCACAGCGCACTTGGTCCCTTCCATCACTCTACCCACAACAGGTTGTAAATAGCTCTCCAACGCTTCATCGGGATGGGAGCGAAGTCTTCGGAGTGCTCATAGTCGCAAGTCAGTCAGACAGCCACACCGTACAAGGAGGATGGTCGTCGTCGTTGAACGCCACAGATCCTTGAGTCCAAGTCACTTACAGTAGTAGGTACGGCACTCTGCTTCCAAACCCGCTCTCCATCGCATTTCTCGTGGCCCTTCATCGTATGCTTCACGTGATGTAATCACGCTCTTCGCTGTTTGGCTTTTTGAGGCGGGCGGTCTCTCGTCGTTCGCTGGCACAACCTTTCTGGGGCACCCATGTCAAGCAAAAGATACGTATCGGCCCTTTTATGTGCGATACTCAGATCTTCGGCACCCCGTCTCCAGTGGAGACTGGGTGCAAAAGTGACTCCCACCATGCGCGCCCCGAGCGCCTTGTGTGACTCTCCTGTCAGCTTTTCACGGCAGCACACAGCGTCATGTCCCCATGGCCGTCTCTGCGTTTGAGCCAACCACCGGCCAACCACAGCGCGGCCTGCCTCTTCGGTGGCTTTCTCGCGTCCTTCCCTGTGTGGGACATTGTAGGGTCCAAAGCTCGAGAACCAGAGCTCTGTGCCACTTCGATCTGGTTCGCGAGTTGTTGACTTCAACAGCGCCGGCCCCGGCTCACCCTTGCACGCTGATCCCCAGCCTCCCGTGTGAGGGGGTGACGGGAGTGAGTGGCCGTGCTCAGAGATGCAGTCTAGTGCTCGCTTGCTCTACCCTGCCGCCCCTGGAACGTCGACTCCGGCCGTCACTTCGACGAGCTCGGTTTCCAGCAGCTCACTTTGCAATTTGCCTTCGCCAGCTCAAGCCAAGCCCCCTCCTCCCAAGTCACCTTCCCTCCAAGATGTTCCGTCCGATCGCTTACCTCGCTGTCATCGCCGCGGCGCTGCTTGCCCAGTCCACCGCCGCCGGCGTCGTCAGCGTGCCCGTGCAGAAGATCGCCAACGCCAAGCACATCAAGACGCTCCGCGACGTCGCCGCGCAGAAGCTCGCCTCAGCCAAGAACGCGTCGTCCATTAGCATCCAGTCGACCGGCGACGTTGTGCTTGCCGACTACCAGGATGCCTCGTACTACGGCATCGTGACGATCGGCACGCCGCCGCAGAGCTTCGAGGTCATCTACGACACGGGCTCGAGCAACATTTGGGTGCCCAACCAGCGCTTCGGCACCCACGCGTACTACAAGCACGCGGCCTCGTCCACGTACAAGGCCGACGGCTCGGAGTTTGCGATCCAGTACGGCAGCGGCCCCGTGTCGGGCATTGTCTCGCAGGACACCGTGAGCTTCGGCGGCCTGACGGTGCTCAACCAGAAGTTTGCGGAAGTCGACACGGTCAGCGGCCTCGGCCAGCTCTACCTTCAGGGTCAGTTCGACGGCATCTTCGGTCTTGGCTTCGACACGATCGCCGAGAACGGCATCCCCGGCCCCATCGAGAAGCTCGTGAAGGCTGGCACGCTTGACAAGCCGCAGTTCTCGTTCTACTTGGGCAGCAACGCCGACGGCGAAATCTCGTTCGGTGGCGTCAACACTGCGCGCTTCACGGGTGCAATCAGCTACGTGCCAGTCACTCAGCGCGGCTACTGGCAGATCGCGCTCGGCGGCATTAAGGTCGGAACCGCGAGCGTCGTCTCCACGACCGTCCCGGCGATCGTCGACTCGGGCACCTCGCTCATCGCCGGCCCCCAGGCGCAGATCACTAAGCTCGCCAAGGCGATCGGCGCAACCCAGACCTCGCAGGGCGACTACACCGTCAGCTGCAGCACGACCGGTCCCGCCGTTTCGTTCACGCTCGGTGGAAAGGTGTACTCGATCCAGAAGGCGGACTACACGCTTGACGGCGGCGACGGCTCCTGCTACCTGGCCTTCCAGGCGTTCAACGAGAACCTCTGGATTCTTGGTGACGTCTTCATGCGCAAGTACTACACGGTCTTCGACTATGGCACGACGAGCACCGGTCCCCGCGTCGGCTTTGCGCAGGCGGTGTAAGGATGTTATTGTCGTTCAATTTTGAAGCATTGGTCGTTTGGTTTCGTCCGGGCAAGTACTCTAGTGGTAAGCTCAAGTGTGTCGTCTGAATTCTTGGATGTTTGCGAATCAAACCCGATTTTTGCCCACATGTCTTGTCGTTCGATCCGGTCGTTCTTCCTTGTACCAGTAGCTACATGAATCTTGGGCTGTGAGCTGGGTGTTCATTCCAGGCAAAGGATCTTGATCCATCATTTCGTTTGCATGCTTGACGGCCACCCGGTGCTTGGCACGAATCGTCTAGAACAGTCCCAACGTTGAACCAGTTGCAACGTTGCTTTCCTTTGCATCGAATGAACAGCAGCTAGGTCTGGCCCTGCCCGCCTCACTGCTTCAAAATGACCACACACGGAAATCCGACTTGAATGTGTGGAGGTTTGGTATCTTTGTGGCGCATCGCGGTGGTATTGCTTGCGTAGTGCTGATATTTGTGGCAGCAGGCTCATCAGGATACTCTTCCAGTGATCCTTGCGGGTACTGAATTCGACGTTAGCCGATGGCACGGCCATCCCGTCCAACTCGACGCTTTTCAGTGGCATACAAAATGCAGTTGTTGCGTGATAAACAGCATACCAGGAAATCACTTGTTCACCACGGACTGTTGTGCATACCTCGTTAGCGATGAGACGCCCTAAAGAGTGCATAAACAATTTCATTTTTCAGTCACGAGAAAGTCGAAGGCTATTCTGCCTCTTCGATTCTGTATTACCTTGTGGAGCGCGCGATCGATTAGTCCCAAAGCTTGATCAAACCGTCCCAACCGCAGCTCACGACTTGACTAGGCTCAAGCGGATGCCACGCCACACCCATGCACGGACCACGTTCATGCGCGCGAAGTTTCTTGTACATTTTTGTCGATTTCCAGTCCCAGAAACACAGCTTGCCTTCGCCATCGCCCGACACCAGGTACTGCCCGTTCGGAGAGAAGTTCAACTGACAGGCATATCCTGCATTCGCGTGACCCTTGAATACCTTCTTCCGCTGGATCTTGAACTTGTCACGCGCGGTGTACACATCGATCTGATTGTTCAACGACTGACCGGCAAAGAAACCGCCAGACGGGTGGAGCGTCACCGCCGGCATCGAGTGCATGGACGGCTCTGAGATATACTTGATGGGAACAGGAATGCCCCACTCCCAGATCAAGATCTTCTTGTCATCGGACGTCGACACGAACCGGCGGTTGTCATCCACAAACGTGACTGAGTTGACGGCCTGCAGATGGTGGTTGTACTCCTGCACGATCTCACCACTGCGCGCATCGAACTGCACCACCATGTTGTTTGAATCACCGATCACAAAGTTCGTGTTGTCCTCGGGGTGGAACTTGATGCAGTATGGCACACGTCGGTTCGTGAACGACTTGATCGACTGACCCGTCTCCGTATCCCAAAGCTGGATGAAACGATCGAATCCGCAAGACAGGAACTGGCGGCCGTCGTTCGACATATTGATGCCACGCACTGCTCCCGTGTGGCCTTCGTACACGCGCTTACACTGACGCTCGTTATACACATCCCAGATGCGTACAGTGTGGTCGAGACTGCCGGACAACACCATGTGACCATACTTGGGAAACATCTCGACGGCCTGGACACCCTTGGTGTGGCCCGTCCACTTGTGGATGCACTTTTTGGGCAGAAACACTTGGTGCTCGGCATCATCGTCGGGCTTGACGCCACGAGGCGGTTCGACCCACGAGCGCCCCAAGTAGTCGTACTCTTGGTCGCCGAGGAATTCGGTGCGCGCCTCCATGGCCTTCTGACCGGCCTTGAGCCGCGACGGCAGCAAGTGGGCATTTTTTTTCTCAACCATGCGGTCAAAGTCCATGTCCTCGTCGAACTCGGCGTTACTGCGTTCCTCGGCCTTGCGCTTCTTGGCCTCGATGCGCTCCTGGCGCAGCTTCTCCTGTTCTTCCGTGAGCGTTCCGGCCTCAGAATCCGTGACCACGCCCTTCTCCTTGAACGGTGCCCAAATACCGTCGGTTGCTTCGTCGCCAAACTCATCCTTGAACTCCTTCTCTGGGTGCTTGTCCGCTTGTTTCCGCTTGGGCTTCGTGCGCTGTGTAAACACGTTCTCTTCGTTCGACGCGACGATCGCGCCATCTTCCGCGCCGGACACACCAGACGCGGCCTTGTTCAGGTACATACCCGTGTGGCTGTGGTTGTAAGTGTGGTACTGCGCGTCGAAGTTGAAATCTTCCAAATCCGTGCGCTCGACGACGCCCGTGACGATCTCTTTGCCACCGCCCACGAGCGCCGGGTTCGACAGCGCGGCGTTGCGCGCAAACGCGTTTGCCGGCCCGTGGAACGGCGCGAGCGTCGAGTCCACGGGCATGTTGATCGCCAGCTGCGACGACGTCGCGGTCGCGAGGTGCTGCGCCGCGAGCGCGGCGTACGGATTCTGAGTGACGCTCACCAGCGGCGCCGAGTTCACGACCGGCAACACCAGCGCCATAGACTCGGTAGGGGACGAAGAAGACACATCCTTACTCATCTTGCGGTCGTTGCTTCCGCCTTCGTCGTCGCTTGATGCGTACGCGAGGAACGCATCCATGTTGCCCTTTTGCGGCTTTCCCTGTTGTTGCTTTCCGCCCCCGTCGTTGGGTTTCCCTTGGAAGGGAGGGATTTTCCAATCGACGAGGACGGTCCTTCATATAGAGTGGACCACCTTGTTTTCTGTATGATAGCGAAATTCCTAGATTAGGAGTAAGTGGTTGGATCCCCCACAACGAATAGCCCTAGCCCTCCTTTCTCAAATTCTCCGCGTTTGGAGCGAAACGCACACCAGACAGACGTCACGTCCTCCTGAAACCAATTTTTCAAGAAAAGACTGTTTCGATCGTAAAACACAGGTAGAATCCTGATATACAGGTTTTGGGCTCATATTATCGGTTAGTAGAGGCGTTACGCCAGCTCGGCATGTGACACCGCAGGTTTCGTCTGCCCCGTCTGTGAGGGTGCCTGTTGCCGTGCGTGGTCGACGCGCCCATCACCACCCTTCCTTCCGCCACACTGTTTTGCGAAGAGCTCTTGCTGCTGTTTGTTGTCGCTGGGGCATCTGGTTCGATTCAACCACCGGCAGCACGCTCCCACTTCCACTGCTGGCCGAACGGTGTTCCCCACAACGTGCCTTCCTTCGCTCCCCAGACGTCCAAAGCTTCCACGAGCCTCCATCCATCCCTCCACACTCTCCCGGTACAATGGCCGACACCGTGCGTGACCTGCAGAAGGCGCTGCAGCCCGTGGCGCCCGAGGAGCGCCTCCGCAGCGACTCGGACCCGCAGCTCCACCTGCTCACGAGCGTCAACGGCAACGACACGCGCGCGCTCGACATTGCCGTCCCCGGCGGCTTCCGGCGCCACCATATCCAGCAAGAGGGCGCGCCGCAGGTCTCCAAGCACCTGCGCGACCAGATCATCGACCGCATCTCGCGCGTCTACGACCCGTTCATCGGCAGCATGCTCTCGCAGGACAACGACCTCTACGACGAGATGGAGGTTGAGGACCGTGCGCAGAACCTGCTCGAGACGCCTATGTCCCGCCACCCGGCGCAGCGCCGCGCGCTGCGCAGCAAGCCCTGGGCGCAGACCCCCACGGAACGATCGGCGCTGCTGTTCGAGCGCTCTCCGGACCTGCGCCAAGAGCGCGACGTCGAGAAGGCCAAGGCGGAGATCTCGAGCAATGAGAGCGGCAAGACCACGACGCTCTGGCACGCGCTGCTCACGCTGCTCAAGGCGTTTGTGGGCACAGGTATTCTGTTCTTGCCTGACGGTTTCCGCAGCGGCGGCTTGCTGTTCTCGCCGCTGTGTCTGCTCGTGGTCGCGGCTATGACGCTGTACGCGATGATCCGCTTGCTACAGTGCCGCGCGATCGTGGGCGGCACATACGGCCACGTGGGCTACGAGGCGTACGGTGCGTGGGGCCGTCGCATGGTGCAGATCTCGATCATTCTCATGCAAGGCGGCTTCTGCTGCACGTACGTTATCTTCGTGGCGCAGAACATGGCCCAGGTGCTCGAATACATTGGCGTGCACGTCGCGACCTCGACGCTCGTCGTGCTTCAGATTCTCGTGCACATCCCGCTCTCGTGGATCCGCTACATCAGCTACTTCTCGATCAGCAACCTCATCGCCGACGTGTTCATCCTCTATGGGTTGGCGTTGATCTTGGGCAACTGTTTCTCGATTTTGGGCTCGGAGGGCGTCAAGCCCGTGCAATACTTCAACCAGCAGGACTACCCGGTCTTCATCGGCACGGCCGTGTTCACGTTTGAAGGTATTGGGCTCGTGCTGCCCACGCAGAGCGCGCTCAACACGGCGCGGCGCGCCAAGTTCCCCGTGCTGCTCAGCACGACGGTTGTGGGTCTCTTTGTGTTCTACTGCTTCTTCGCGAGCATCAACTACATGGCGTTTGGCGACAGCATCCAGCCCATGGTGACCTCGAGCCTGCCGCGCAACGGCTGGTCCGTCTCGGTCCAATTCGGCTACTCGGTGGCGCAGCTGCTGTCGTACCCGCTCTTCCTCTTCCCAGCCGTCAAGATCATGGAGGAGATGCTGGGCTTCCCCAAGCGCGCCTCCGGGCTCAAGCTCGAGAAGAACCTCTTCCGCGCGTTCACCGTGGTTGTGACCATCGCGATTGCGTACTTTGGCCAGAACCGCCTCGACCTCTTCGTCTCGCTCGTCGGCGCGTTCTGCTGCGGTACGTTTGCTGCCCTTTGTTGTGGCTTCCTGATGAGGAGGAGACTGACCTGTTTCTCTTGTTGCTGTGACAGTGCCATTGAGCTTTGTGTACCCGCCGCTATTCTACCTCAAGCTCGCGAAGAAGACGACTGTGATTGAGAAGATGATGGACGGCACGGTCGTCACCATCGGCATCCTCACGTTCTTCTACGTCACCTACTCGAACTTGGCCAAGTGGGCCAACTAAAACAACAGAACCAGAACCACAGAACCAGCGGGGCGCCGATAGATTTTCTCGATATTCTCTTTTTTTTCTCCCACAAGCATCTTTGGACATGGGGTTCTTTCTCATCATGGAATCGACCCAGTCAGAGATTACACAGATGAAAATGAAACGTATTGACGGAACCATTGCAGTTGGTGATCGTGGGATGTGTTAGTGGCGGAACAACAAGGTGTGTTTGGAGTGTTTGTTGGCGACCAACGCGATCCAAAAAGCGCTGTTCTTTAGTCCTCTTCCTCGACCTTGGGCGCGAGGTAGAAGCGCACGTAGCCCATGTCGCCGATCGGATACTCGACGACGATCGGGATGCCCGGCGACATGGACAGCGTCACGGTCTCGGACAGCGGCGTGGCCTTGGCAAACATATTTAAATAGCGGAGCGCGAACGTGAGCTCAACGGGCTCCTCCATCGTGATGATCACGCGGTCCGACTCCTTCTCGGCGGCCGTGTTGTTCTTGAGCGTGATGTTGCCCGCGCCCAAGTCTCCCGAGACCGAGAACTTGACGCCTTCCTTGCCGACGGCGATCGTGCATGTGTCACCCATGGTCTGGAGGTCACGGCAGATGCGCTGGAACTCCGACGCCGGCATGCGCACGGTCGCCATGTACTCGGTGCCCGGGATGCCAAGGTGTTCGCTGTCAATGTCCATCAGCTTGAGCGAAAAGTCCGACACACGGTCGCCCGCTGTACCATAAACACACCAGTCAGTTTCACGGGCATCATCTACACAATACCGCGCATATCCGTAAACGTACAGGCCGCCTCAAACATGATGTTGAGCGCATCGGCGTTATCGTCGGCCGAGAGCGAGAGCGCGTCGTCGTTGCCCGAGCACTTGAGGATCTTGGAGAGCGACGCGGTCTGCACGCCGAGCGAGATGTTGCGGTCGCAGCGGTAGTGCTCGAAGCCCTCGGCGCGCAGCAGCAGCGACACGAGCGACACGTGCGAGCCGTCCATCGACTGGAGCGCGATGCCCGACTTGGTGCAGTCGAGGTTGCCCTCCGAGATGAGGTCCTTCATGGCCTCGACGATGAGCTTGACAATGCGTCCCTGCGGGAGACGAGCCTCGAACATGGTGGCGTAGGTGAGACGGTGTGTTGGTGGAAGACGGCGAATTCGCGTGTGCGTTGCGCAGGTGGGCGGGCGTGGCTGGAAGGGAGGGAGAAGGGAGAGAGAGTCGTCGAGCGGCTCCTAATTTGCGCGCCAAAATGGACGGGAGGGGAGACGGTTTGTGGTAGGCGACATTACTGGCTATACTTGATTTCAGTATGTGGACAGACCGGAATGGGTTGTATATGAGTGAGTTGATTGGTGGAAATTAGAGGGAAAATATGGATTGGCGGGAACTGGGACAACAAAGCAATTTGGCGGGAGATGGAGGGAGAGATGAAATTGAGTTGAACGTTCGGGTAATGTGCACTTACGCCACGGGCCGGCTGATCGCCTGCAGCTTCCTCGTACCACGTTGCATAGATTGCTGCTGCCGCGATTGTGACTGTATGGACGCACGAGCCGCCGTCGTCGTCGCCGTGCTGCTGATGAACAAGCCCGCAGCCGCGTCAAGCTGCACCAATAATTGAGGTTGCGTCGGCTTTGTGGGCAGCGACGCGAGCTGCACGGGCGGGCGCGCATTCTGGTTGTGGGCTGGTTTGTGTTTACGCATGGGGTGGAGCGTAGTTGCTGCTGGGCGGTCGCGGAGCGTGTCGCGTACATGTGGATCTGCTCGGCGAGAGAACGGTGGGGACGGGGCGGCGTCGTGTTGGCTACCGACTTGGTTTTGGAGCAGGCTCGTGTCGAATGACACGCCCGAGGCACTCTCACTGAGCAACCTGGCGTCTTCGCGGCGCTTGATCTTACCCTGGATCAGCATCTTGACGGTGATGTCTGCTGGATCGCTGCTCAGTTTGGCCGTGGATGCGGGTGCGCGGAACGATCGCGCCACAAGGCATTCCTGGTTGACGTGCCGCTCGAGCTGCCGGCGGTCCGTGAACGTGTGCTTGGCGCAGTACACGCATTCCAATCCGACGGATGGGGTAGCTGGACTACTCTCCTCGAGTTGATTTTTAGATGAAGCAAGGCTGGGCGTTGACTTGGTCGATTCGCGGTCTGACGTACAGGCAACGAGGTGCACGTCCATATCGACAATCTTGGTGTACTTGTGGCAGACCTACATGGCAAGATAATCAATAAGCATGAGAACTGAATCATCTTGACCCTGCCGGCATTACTGCCGGCGTGAGCCTTACCTCGCATTTCTCAGTGCGGCTCGCGCACGCAATGGCGTGGGCTGTCATCTCTTTCCGCTTCAGCCTGAATCCACACAGTTTGCACTAGTATCATACAAAGCATCGCTGTGAGATCGCCTGATCATTCCTCGCATTTTGGAAGAACCTGCGTACCAGTTCGAGCGCGTGAGCACACGAGCTCTTGCTATGCTGGTCGAGGCCAGCTTGTGTGAATTTGGCTCCGCAGTCGTTGCATGCATGAGTGGTAGCGTGGGCGATATCCAGATGAGCTGCAAGAGCTGACTCAGACACGAATAGCTCCTCACACTGAGTGCAGTGCACGTGAATCGCCTGATCTCGCTTGAACACGTGCTTGTGGCATGCTATACATTTATACTCCAGACACGACGACGGGTTCAGGAAACTTAAAACGCGAAAGAAGAGAGAATGCAACGCACTCACCTTGTGGTAGCTGGGATTCCTGGCACACCTCACGGCATGCAAAGCCGCGTTGGTCTGCGCGATCTCGGACAGACACATCTCGCACACGTGGGATGCTGCTTGTACTATAGCAACACGCAACACATCGCCCTGTTGCTGTATGCTAGAAGCAGAATCTAGGAAGGGTGGCTTCGCGGGCAATGGGTCGCTTCGGCCCCCTAGTCGGTGTCCTTCTGATGCAAACGCTCCTTGTGCAAGTTTGACATCTTTTGCGAGTGCGTCCGTGTCCGCTCTAGCTGCCACGCGGTCGGTGATGACGCCATTGGATGATCCAGTGGCTTCGATCCTCTGCATCGCAGCCTGGAACGAACTGGATCCCAGCCTCGCACTCTTTTTGGCGACAGCCACGGCCAGCGGAGCCTCCATAATTTGATGAGAGACAGTAATGCATGCACCATCGAGAAGGCGTCTTCCGACTCCAAGCCCCATCGGACCGGACTGCATACCATCCACGATCATGGAACTGTGTGGGTCGTCTCGATGGGATCCGTGCGGTTTCTCACCAGACGTCTGCTCCCTCGTAGTCGCGTTTTCTGTCGCTGACTTTGGCCGCTTTGGATCGGATTGTGGCGGCGCTGCAAAGTCCATTTCAAGATCAACATCGCCAAGTAGACTCACGACAGACCTGGGCTTGAGCTCCAAGACCTTAACGTAAAACCGCTTGTCACCATGGTCGATCAGGATGGTTTCGTTCGTGCTCAAGACCGAATACCGCCGCAGCGCCGACTCCATGAGCAGTTTAGGTCCAATCTCGGCAGCGATGTCGAGGAAGCAGGCGTCCTCGGGTTGCAGGCGGCAGTAAATGCCCCGTGGAATGTCGATAACATTGGTGATGACGACGTCGCTTCCTTCCGTGATGCGCAGGTTCTGCATCATCCAGTACGGAATGAAGACCTGTCCGTCGGGTGCGCTAAACTCTTGAACCGAGCAGTACTGTGTAAAGCCCGCCTGTGCATCCTGTGGCTCTTGCGCTCCAAATGCTCGGATCTACCGGTACGGTACATGACGCTTGCGTTCACCAGCCTATCATCATGAAACGCAACAATAGCAGAGAATTGTGCGTACATGAAAAAGCATCGGCGTCGCCACCTTGAAACACTGCAATTCAAGCAGCACTTTCTGGCATCCCTCAAAAGAAACGTGAGCAGCTACACCATTCGTTTTGGAGAAGAGAACAAAACACCCATCATACCACCGGCAACACGATCTTGTCGCCAAACTCGAGTCGTGGCATGTCTACAAAACCAACAGCACACGTCAGTGACACTATTGCATGGTACAACACTAGAGACGCCCACTCAAGCAGCAACCTTACCGTTGCACGCCACAGAGAAACACTGCAGCCTGCGTGGCGCGATGACTCCTTTCGACGCGGCCGCCGCGGCGCCGAGAAGCGTTGGTCGCGTAGGCTTCCCATTCCCCGCCTTGGATGATGACGTCGCATGTCGCACGTAAGGGTCGCCCCTGCCTGCGTGAGGCGCCCCCTTCTTCATATGGAACGGGCTCACTGGTCGGCGCTTTTCCCACACGCGTTGGCGTCTATCACCCATGGCATCTTTAGTGAAGCAGCATCTTCAAATAGACCGAGTCGTGGCATTGAAGCTACAGTACACTCTACATCGATCTTCTTCAACATGCGTAATTTTCAGTGAAATATTACCGTACCACTTGAACGGAATGATTGTTGGGCATTTTGCCGCCTCAACAGGGAAACTTCAATCTGGCAAGGGAACGTCACTACAACGGCATGGAGAATCGTCTGGCGCAGGTACGCGCGCTTGTAGATGAGAGGTACGAATGCGCGACGGTGTATGCAGTAATAGAGTGGACAGCGATGGGCGTGGTGTGTCGAATGATGTCTTGCGCGTTGTTGTAGGTGGCGCGTAGCGCGCGTAAAGCGCGAAGAGACTCGCGTGCGCGAGTGGCGTGTTGGTGCGTTCGAGCGCTGTCTCCACGGCGATTTGCTGGTCAAGAACGCGACGGCCAGCGTGGATATCGTGGCACTGGAGAATGAAATTGTTGTGGAGGCCGCGGAGGAAGGGAAATGTCGTCTGGAACTGGCGATGCGTGAGAAGCAACTTGAAAGATTGCAAGCCAACGTATGGACCAAGCAACACCAGATCGAGCTGCTGAAGAATGCGTACGTCGCTTGAAAGGAGGAGAGTCTGTTTAGCGATTGGGCATGCTTTGATGCGATGAATCTGTACATCATGCTGTATCTCAGGCTGAAGGAGCAACAGGAGAGAGTCGATGCAACCTGGGCAGAGTTGCTTGAAGACAAGGCGCAGTTGCGTGACCAGGACAATAATCAAGCTGAGAAAGATCTACAAGCACAGTGTGAAGAAGAGCGCATCACGCAAGAACTTCGGTGTCAGCTTGAGGACTTGGAGAATGTTATCACCGCCAAAAAGGTTCGCTTCATGTGCTCGAATCGCATGATAACCGTTCGGAATACCTCGCACGTTCCCAGTGACTGAGCTGTGCCAACATGATAAAAGATTGAAACAGATACGACGAAGTACGCAGTTCAGAATCTCAAGCATCGCAAGCGCTCACTTGAAGTCCAGTTACAAACTGCGAACGGAGCCAATCACGCCTTGAAGGAGAAGATTGCAAAACTTCGAGGTCCGAATTACGCAGCGGTCGTCGAAGAACGAGTCGACGCTATTTTACACGAGCTTGATGAAATGGGTGCACGTTGAAGTCAGTTGTGAGCGCAAGCGAGATCATAATGAGGGTGGAGAAGCCAAATTCAGCAATACAAGATTTCCGATTGGTGCACCATCAAGGCGTTTGAGAGGTGAGCTACATGCAAGTCGACTGATGAACTGTGCCTCCGGCCAGCAAGGTTATTGAGCGTGCGACAGGACTTAGACAGCGTGGTCCTTGATCGGGTCCCAGCCGGTGACCAAGTACTCGTCGAGCTCGTCCAACTTGGCGATCTGCTCGGCCGACAGTGTGACCTTGTACGCGTCCAAGTTGGACTGCTGGCGCTCCGGGTTCACCGACTTGGGCAGCGTGATGAAGTCCTTTGCGAGGCTCCACGCAACCAACACCTGTGCCGGCGCGGCCTTGGTCTGCTCCGCGATCTCGTTCACGACCGGGTCCTTCAGCTTGTGCGCCTTAGCCAGCGGTGAGTACGCCTCGAGCAAGATACCTTCCGCGTGGTGGTACTTGACAAGCTCTTCGCGCGTCAGCCACGGGTGCAGCTCGATCTGGTTCACGGCCGGCTTGACGCGCCAGGTCTGCGCGAGCTTCTTCAAGTGGGCCTCACTGTAGTTGGAGACACCGATGTCACGCAGGAGACCCTGCGACTGCGCGTCCTCAAGCGCGCGCCACGCGTCGGCGCGGCCCACGGGGCTCGCAGGCGCGTGGAGCAAGTACAGATCAATGTACCCGCCGCCGATGCGCTCGACGCTCTCCGTGACCGCGCGCAGCACATCGTCATAGGTCCACTCGCCGGCGATGTACTTGCTGGTCACAAAGACCTCTTCGCGCTTGAGCCCGGCGTCGGCGATGGCCTTGCCCACGTCGGCTTCGTTGCGGTAGAACTGGGCCGTGTCGACGTGGCGGTAGCCCAGCTTGAGCGCGCTCAACACGGCGTTGTAGGTCTCGGCTCCCGGTTCGCTCTGGTACACGCCCAGGCCAATGACCGGGATCTTGTGGCCGCTCGGGAGCGTCTTGGTCGCAATCGGGGCCGCCATGGTGAAGAGGTTGGGGAGGTTGTGTGTGTGAGGAACTTGGAGGATTCGAAAGTGAACGAGCTTGAAGATGCAGCAGCACGCTCTGCCAGGCAAAAGACGTCGCAGCATCTTCATGTGGATCGCATCGGCCCGTTGCTCCCCATGGGACATCGTAGGTGTTGATTGGTTCCATTGTAGCGAATCGCATTGCACCATGTGGACTATGGACCAATGCAAATGGCGCGGGTCGATGATGCAATCACCCCAGTCATCGTCAGAGGAATCGACGACCTTCATTGTGTCCCCCAACGTCTGTCCTAACGTTCGCACTACAACATCCATGGTGTGCTTTATGAGGCTGTGTGGGAAGATCGTCGCTTCATGTGGCGAGAAAGCAAGCAGTAATCTCCCGCATGGATGATGCTCTTTGAGGCCAGCAAGGACATTGCATGGGGAATCGAATGGGTTATTGGTGCAGCCTCTAGCTAGGAGTGAACTACACTGGGTGGTCTTTGATGGGGTCCCAGCACGTCACCAAGTATTTGTCCAGCGCATCCAACTCCGCGACTTGCGCCGCACTGAGCTGGATCTTGTGGCCGTCGAGGTTTTCTTGCTGGCGCTCGCGCTTCACCGACTTGGGGATCGTGATAAAGCCCTTCGCGAGGCTCCACGCGACCAGCACCTGCGCGGGCGTCGCGTCAACCTGCGCGGCAATCGCCACCAGCGTGGTATCCTTCATCTTGTACGCGCGCACGAGCGGCGAGTAGGCCTCTAGCAAAATGCCTTGGGCTTGGCAGAACGCCACGGTGTCTTGGCGCCCAAGCCACGGATGCAGCTCGATCTGATTCACCGCGGGCTTGACGCGCCACGTTTGCGCGAGCTTCTCCAAGTGCGCCTGCCCAAAGTTCGAGACGCCAATGTTGCGCACGAGTCCTTGCGCCTGTGCGTCCTCAAGCGCGCGCCACGCATCGCCGCGTCGGAACGACTGTGCAGGCGCATGGAGCAGGAACAGATCGACGTACCCGCCGCCGATCTTTCGCACGCAAGCCTGGATAGCGCGCAGCACGTCGTCGTAGCTCCACATCCCTCCAATGCACTTGCTGGTCACGAAGATCTGGTCACGCGGCACGCCCGAGTCGGTGATGGCCTTGCCGACATCGGCTTCGTTGCTGTAGCCTTCGGCCGTGTCGATGTGGCGGTAGCCCATTTGAAGCGCCGAGAGCACGGCGTTGTAGGTTTCGGCGCCCGGGCGGCTCTGGAACACGCCCAGTCCGAGCACGGGGATCGCGTGGCCGCTCGGCAGCGTCTTGGTCGGCACAGGCGCGGCCATTAGTCGTTTGTTGGCACGGAGACGTCGATTTCGAGACTGAGGATGCTCGCGTCGTGTCCAGCATTGCACCGAACACCAGTCAGACCCTGAGCATCTCGCAGAAGTTGCCTTTCAAGCCACGTTATATTTGGTGCAATACAATAACACATACCGTTTTATTACATCTCATAGATTCGATTAGTGTATCACACGATTGTGTCATCCGAGAGATGGGCACATGCTTTGCAACACTACGTTGTACCGTACTTCAGTAGATCACAAATTGCTGCGCACGACGTGCTCCTTGATGGGGTCCCAGCCCGTGACCAAGTACGCGTCCAGCGCGTCAAGCGTCGCGACCTGCTTGGGCGTCAGTTGGACCCCGACCGCTTCCAAGTTCTCGCGCTGGCGGTGCGGTTTGATGGATTTTGGCAGTGTAATAAACCCTTTGGCGAGGCTCCAGGCGATCAACACTTGCGCCGGTGTGGCCTGGGTCTCCGCTGCGATCTTGTCGAGCGTCGCGTCGTCCATCTTTCGCGCACGCACGAGCGGCGAGTACGCCTGGAGGTGGATACCCTGGCTCGTACAGTACTGGACGAGCGCTTGGCGCGTCAGCCACGGATGGAGCTCAATCTGGTTCACGGCCGGCTTGACGCGCCAGGTCTCGGCCAACATCTTCAAATGGGCCTCGCCGTAGTTGGACACACCAATGTCCCGCGCTAAACCCTGTGCCTGCGCATCCTCGAGCGCACGCCACGCGTCGGCGCGGCCCTCTGGACGTCCGGGTGCGTGGAGCAAGTACAGGTCAACGTACCCGCCGCCAATGTTGGCGACACTCTCTTGAATGATGCGTCGCGCGTCAGCGTAGCTCCACTTGCGCGCAAAGTGCTTACTGGTGACAAAGATCTGTTCCCGTGGGATGCCCGAGTCGCGGATCGCACGACCGACGTCGCGTTCGTTGCGGTAGAACTGCGCCGTGTCGATGTGGCGATAGCCCATTTGAAGCGCCGAGACCACGGCGTTGTAGGTCTCGGCGCCGGGTTCGCTCTGGTACACGCCCAGCCCGAGCACAGGGATCGCGTGGCCGCTGCCGAGTGGCTTGGTCGCGACCCGCACGGCCATGTTCCGTTTGCGTGGTGATCTTATAGTTGGGAAGTGTTGGTGGGCCTGGCCACAGGCAGTTGAGTTTTGGGCGTTTGGCCTGGCCCCCCATCATCGTTCGACGTGGAATGAAGGTCTCCAATCTCGTCGACGTCAACAAGATCAGGGTGGGCGCAACTTCAACAACTGTACCTTCTAAAGATCAGGATCTGTGTGGTAAATACATGAGCTCTTCGAGTTTCCTGGCTCTGATCGAGTCGACCGAAACCTGAAATGAAGTAGACATAAGAATTGTCGTATTTTATCCGGTTAGGGAAGAGAGGGACACAGACAGGGGCACGTCGTTAGTTGTTCTGTTCGTTGCCAACGGCCGTCAACGATCACAGGCAGGAACGACGGAGAAGCGCGATACCCGTTTTCAAAGGCTCCTCGCGACGAAACGTTTAGTAGTAGAGCACCTTGCGACCGTTGAGCGGCTGCGTGGGGCGGTTGTCGAGGCCGTTGGCCGTGGCCGGGCGGTCGCGGTACTTCTCGGCGAGGCGCTCAAACTCGTCGCGCGTGATGTGGAGCGGGTTGTTGATGACCCACCAGTTGACGATCTCGCTGCACGGTGGCGTGGTTAGGCTGCCCTGGTAGTTGAACAGGTGGCTCGTGGCCACGACAGCGTTGAGCAGGTCTACGTAGTTGAGCCTACAGCATGATCGACCTGTCAGCTTCCAGGGAGACCACACCAAGTGACGTGATGAGACAGATACGTACGCGAGGTCGATGGGCGCCGTGGCGTTTTCGTTACCCTGGTCCATGGTGCGCCAGACGTCTTCGATCCAAGCGTTCTCCTTGGCGCCGCGGTGGGCGCTGAGTAAAAGCCCCGTGACCAGTAGCCCGCTGCCGCCATCTTCCTTGTGGACAAAGTGGATCTCGCCGCTGTAGTAGTGGCCGTAGATCGTGTGCTCCGACTTGGTGTGCACGTGGAACTGCGCGAGCGTATAGCTCTTGTCGTTCTGCAGCGGGAGCACCACCTTGCAGGCTGCGTAATAGGGTCAGTATGATCAGTGTCACTCGTCATGTTTACTGAAACCCAGAAGTGGTCTTCAACTCACCGTTCGCGCCGCTGAACTCCCACTTGTACAGGTCGTCGAGTGTCTTCAGGTTAAAGTGCTCGCAGTCACCTGTGAACTTGAGCGGTGCGACGCGCGTCGTGCCCCAAAGGTTCACGATATCGCTACCTCTGTAGACGAGGTTAATGGGCGACTGGTGCTCGCCGCCGCACGTCGGGTTGATCTCACTCCAGCGTAAGGGTCCAAGCTGTTCGGCGTTGTCTTCCTGGTAGCCCCACGGGTCAGCGGCCGAGACGACACCCACCAGACCGGCACCGACGAGCAGCGAGCGGATCAAAGACCAAACCATCGTGTGTTTTGTGTTGGGGATGCCTGGTCGGATGAAAAAACTCGTGGGCTTCGTCACAAAAACGAGAATGAAAGAATGAATAAATTCAGTTGGATTTCCAGCCTAGCGCACACCAGCCACGCACGCCGAAGGGAAGAGCCCACCCTGGCAAGTGGTAGCCCCAACAGACGCTTTCCACTCCTGAAGAGTCATCAGGTCCACGGTCTTCAGTGAAGACCGTGGCATCGCGGCGCACACGCCAGAAACCACGAAACCTCAACTGACGTCGACAATGAACGGCCCCGAATACGCAGTGAGGTGTCGCGCTACGGCCCCTCGGCGCCAGTCGTTGCTATGTGCGAGCCGGCACGATTGCCTGCATCCATTCGACGTGACCGTTCACAGCCCGCGCCTCAGACTCAGATATCATCCTTGTATTTTACGCACGGTAAATTTCAGTCGTCGATGTAAGTTTCGGAAACGAAGCAGAACCTCGAACAGAAGCCCGTCCTCTATTCACAGTAGGTTCTTGGTGATCACAGTTGGGAGAGCTCCATAAGAAAGACACCACGAACATGACAGCCGGCCCAAGTACTGGTGGCGGCGGCTACACGCCCCCGGCGCGCGGCGGCGTCAACGTCGGCGGTGGCAGCTCCGTCGGGCGCGCGCTCTTCGCGCTGGTCGGAGGCCTCGGCGGCGCCTACTACGGCTTCTACCTTCAGTCCAAGTTCCTCGAAGAGCGACGCGTGCGTGGCCGTCACAACAACTCCTGTCGATGGTGGAGATGGTGAATGCTCACGCTTATGTTGGTGGTGATGCTCTGCAGGTGCGCGTGCTTGTGGAGACCGAGGCGCGCAAGCGATTTGAAGAAGAGACGCCGGCTGCTGGTGATTCGCATTGATGATACCGTCGATGACTTACATTCGAAATAGAGAGACCCTCCCACTCACGGGGTTGTGTGGATGAATCCGCCGGATCAACTCGCCGAGGCGATCGCGGCTGGCAGCGCGACCTCGCGCGTGGCGTTTAGCAGCGCCAGCATCTGCTTCTGCTGGCCCACGAGGATCTCCACGAGCTTGCGCTCCATGGCCTTGAGCTCGCTCTCTTTCTCTTCGCGCCGCTGGCGCAGTGATCCAAGCGTCTTGTCGATGTTGCGCACTTCGCTCTTCTTGCGCTCGACTTGCTCGAGTAGCACCTCGAACTCTTCGTTGAGACGGCGCTTCTTCGCCACGATCGCCATGTTCAGGCTTCCGTCACTACCGCTGGATGATGATGATGATGACGAGCTTTGCAGCATGAGCTGCCGCAGACTGGCCTCGATGTTGTGCGCTTCGGCCTGGAGCTGCTCGATCTCCTTCTCAAGCCCAAATTTCATCTCTGTGACTTCATCCATTTGCTTGACGACGATCGAGACTTCGTTCGAGAGCACGGCGCTCGCGCTGCGATGCGCGACGAGCTCATCGCGCTTGTAGTTGGTCAGGGTCTGCAGCATCTCGCTGTGGCGCGACTGCATCAGCGTCCACGTCTCGCGGATCTGGACCAAATCGCGCTCCCATTGCCGCTTTTCTCGCTGGAGCAGCGCATCGAGCTGGTCGTGCTTGCCCTGGAGCTCCAAAAGTTGTCTCATGTGTGCTTGGTTCCCGTCCTCCATCGTTTTCTTGGCGCGCATGACAAGCGCCATGAACTGGAACACCATGGATTTCTGCTGCTTCTTCAGATTCTCTTCCATGTCGAAATGTGCATCTTCAGCTTCCTCCAACGCACTTCTCAGCCTAGTCAGCTCATTCTCGAGGGCTTCTTTCTGTTTTTTGAGCTCACCCATTGCGACTTCCACCTGCTCAATGAGCCTCTCGGAGTCCTCCTGCACCTGGTTGATCGCCTCTTCCTGATCGT
This sequence comes from Pythium biforme, assembly GCA_023337735.1. Taxonomy (NCBI): domain Eukaryota; phylum Oomycota; class Peronosporomycetes; order Pythiales; family Pythiaceae; genus Pythium; species Pythium biforme. The sequence continues at coordinate 15,186 of JAADXJ010000054.1, read as the reverse complement.
TCAACAGCCGCTCCTCTTGCTCCTTGAGCTTGGATTCCAGTTCGACAGAGAAAGCTTCCTGCATGTCCAGGCGCATGTTCTCAAGTTGCTTCGACAGCATCTGTTCCTGTTCCGTCAGACTTGAAGATAACTCGGATTGTTTCTCCTCCCGGAGCTGATCGAGTTTGTCGGACCAATCCTCCTCCAACTCTCGCATGACCTCTTGCCGCTCGCGGTCATGTTTCTCTATGAGTTGTTTCTTCTCGTGAATGCACTTTTCTTGGAGGCCTTTCATGTCAGCGTTGTGGTCATCCGTGAGTTCGTCTCGAAGATTGCGTATCTCTTGGTCGAAACGTGAACGTAAGTCCGCTTCCTGCTCCCACAACGCCGTTTCAAGTTCACGTTGGCTGCTCGCCTTCTCGGTCCCAACGATCTCTGCACGCAGGGCCTCGATATCCACTCGCTGCTTCTCTTCGAGTTCCCTGCGTATAAGCGTCGTCTGTGCTTGCAACAGCATGCAATGCCGTTCCTCTGCCGCCTGGATCGCTCGCACCGCTTCATTCTGGACGCTGTCCAGCTCTTCTTTCTGCTTCTGCTTGATTTGAAGTGCTGCTTGCTGCCACTCGTTCTCCCGATCTTGCAATCCACTTTCGTACGCGACCTTCTTTTCCACCTCAAACCTTGCCTGAAGATCTTCCATAGCTTTCTGCCATTTCGCGGTGCATTGAAGGAGAGCGTTCGCTTTACGGTCATTCATATCCTTCTGAAGCGACTCCAGGTGCCCCTGAGTCTTCGATTCAACGCGCTCAATGACGCTCTTCAAAGACTTATCATGCTTTACCCGCTCCTGCTCGAGATTTCTTTGCAGGCTCTGGACAAGTTGTTGCTTCTCCTCTTCAAGTTCCATCGCATGCCGATCCCTGAGGGACTGGACTTCAAGCAAATGCTCTGTCTTGAATCGATTGATGGTTTCTGAAGCTTTGCGCTCCATGTCGGCCTTCATGTGAAGCACGTCGTTCATGTGCCGTTCTTCGGCCATTTGGAGAGCCTCAGCGAAAGCCTTATCGTGTGCTTCCCCTTGATCACGAAGCTGACAGTCTGTCCGCTCTTGTAGTTTGTGAAGTTGCCGTGCGTGCTCGCCGAGAATCGATTCCGTCTCTTGCTCCCATGCTCTTTGCTTCTCAAGCACTTCTGTGGCGGCTATGTGCTGGTGTGCCTCGAAGGTGGCTCCAAACTGCTCGCAACGGGTCTGCATCTCTGCCACAGCAGCTCGGGCTTCATTTCGTTCTTGCTCCAGTTCGTCGAATCGGCCTTGAAGAGCACCCAACGCCGCAGCCGATTGCTCGTCGACAGACTTGAGTGTCTGTTCGTATTGCTCTTCGAGCTCTTGCATCTGACGCGTGTGGACATGCTGGAGATCCTCCTCCAACTGCGACCGCTCTTGCTGATAATACTGTTGTAGCTCTTCCTTTTCTTGTTCGCGGAGTGCATTGGCTTGCTTCAACGCCACAACACGTTCAGAGTGCAACGACTGCGCGAGCTCATCACACCTATCAGTAAAGTCTTGACGCAACGCGCTCTGTCGCGCTGCCATCTCCTCATTGTGAGCCGCCGTCAAAGATTCCCGCAGCCTCACAGAGGTCGAAAAAAAACGGAGTTGCCAGAAGGAGTTCACCTTGGCAACAGTATGCTGATTCTCCAACTTCAAATTGATGAGCGACACGACCCGTACAAGCGCTTGGTGGCGGCGAATGGCTTGCTTGTCTTCGCTCCACTTGTTCTCGATCACCAATAGATCCCCTTGTGTTTTCGCCAGTTTCTGCATGTAGATACTATTCTCCTCGTCGAGGCGTTGGATGCGCAGGTTCTTCTCCTCCTCCAGGGCCTTTAGCGATGACTTAATGGTCGCCAGAGCCTTGGACATTCGGTCGTTAGCCGCTTTGCCGTACTCCTTTTCTTTGACAACGTCTTCGCGTGCAGCGATCAGCTGGGAGCGTGCTTCACTCAATTCTATCCGTGCCTTCTCCACTTCATCCTTGTCGATAAGCGATTGCTCTCGGGTTTGAAGGAACTTGACTTGCATATCCTTCAGCTGACGCGTGAGCATGAGCTTACTTTCCTCAAACGTAGTCTTATCATCTCGTAGCTGTCGCTCCAGATGGTTTTTCTCCGTGTGCATGGAGCCGATTTTCTGTTCGGCGATCTTTGTGATTTCTTCCGTCGACGCCTTGAGCTCACGTAGTTCCTCTTCAAGGCTGTGAGCTTGTCTTTGGCACTGTACTTTTTGCTCCGCCTCGTTATCCACTTGGTTCTTCAGGTATTGGCGCTCATTGTCGAGCCGTCTCAGCAACGCTTCCATTTGCATGCGCTGGGTCTCGTCACTTGCGTTCTTCACACCTATGTTACCATCCCTCTTCCTTTCGTCTTGTAAGACTTCAATGTGGCCTTCCAAGTCAACGATCTGGCGGGTCAGACGCACGCTTTCTTCAGCCATTTTCTCCAGCGCGAGCTTGCTGTTTGCTTCTCTAGATTTCCACGTCGTGAGCTCTTGAACAAGATCGGTGATGTTTGCTTGAAGTGTCGTGATCTTGCCTTGCAGATTCGCGAGCTGAGCATTCATAACTTCCTTTTCTTGTGCAAAGTTAGATTCCACACGCTCGAGATGTCGCTTGTGGGCTTCTTCTTGGTCCACTAGAGCAGTACGCTTCTCCTTCTTCAGAGTCTCCATAGATGCAGTTATCCCGGCAAGATGCGATCCTAGCTCTTCCTTGCACTTCATTTCTGACGCGAGTTGCGCTTTGAGATAGTCGATTTTGTTGTTAAGATGCTTTTCGACGGCCGCGATGTCTTGTGCTTGACCATTTGCCGGAGATGATGTCGTCGGTGTGGAAGATTTTGATCTCAGCTCCGCCAGCTGCCGCTCTAGTCGCTGGTTCTTCTCTTCCAGTTGGGGTAATCGACTCATGGTGAGCTCGTCAAAAGCAGCGCGAGCATTCTTTGCTTGCGACATGGCCATCTGAGCTTCATTTTGCCAGTGGTTTATTTGCATATGAGCCGCTTCGGTCTGCTCTTTTGCAGTGTACTCACTCAGGCGAAGCGATTCCATCTCGAGCTGGTATTTTTCGTGCAAACGTTTGGTATCTTGTTGATGAGACAGCAACAAATCACGTCTCAGCTTCTCAGCTGCGTTGTTTGCCTCGTGGAGCTGAAGATTTAGAGCGTCGATCGTTTCGATAAGCTGGCCAACTTCACTCGCAGAGCTCGACGTTGACATATTAGCTAGCTGAGGGTTGCTTGGATGCATCTTCTTGCTTATCGACTCGAGTTCGACTTCCAACAGTTTCTTGCGAAATTCATCTTCCTTCTCTTGCATAGCCGTCTGGTTCTGGGTTAGCTTCTGTTCCAGTAGTTGTCGTCGCGCTTCGACCCGTTTTACTGTGGCCTGCTCATGTGCGAGTTGTTCTCGTAGTTGTTTGATGACGAGCTCTAGCCGGGATGCGGCATTTCCTTCCCCATCAGTTCCACTATTTCGACTGCCAGATGCGATAGTGAACTGCTGGTTTCCGGTCTGATCTTCCTGCGTCGATGCATGCACAGCAGCATTACTCGGCTTTTTCTTCTTTGCAGGCGCGCTCGTGCTTGACGGAGTTGAGCTGAGTACTGGTAGGGAATCCAAAGAACCTCGAAGCGAGACGGAGCGCCTCTCTGTATCCGCTTCGCCCTCGGATCGTGCACTAGACTCGCTTTGCTCTCGCCAGGGCCGGAGTTCATCCGTATCCGAGTGCTTTGCAAGTTCGGCGAGAAAGAGACGGTCGTACTGCAGCGTCGCGTCCTCTTCCGGTGAAGACAAGGCGTCTTTGTGGACCACAGATCTACCACCACCGCCGCGCGGTCGCTCGCCGGCCCCGCCTTGCGCACCGGCCTTCTTCTTCTTCGTCACGCCACCCGCACTTCGGTCCTTACTAGTGTCTTGCGCGGCCGCCCAGGCGCTCTTATGGTTGGCGTGCCACTGGAACCCGTTGTCGCGGAAACTTGCGAGGTCGGCGTAGATGCGGTGGCAGTTGCGGCATACCAAGACTTGCTTGTAGAACGCGCTCGGATTCGATCGCCCAAGCTCCATGCGGTGCACGTTGTCGGCTTCTTGCCACTGGAGCGCCAGGTCGTCGTCGCTGTTGGTAGGTCCCTTGGTAACGGTGCCCGTCACAAACGCCATTTCGGCCTTTGCCAACAGCAAGTTGTTGTTGCCGATCTTAAAGCGGCGCTCGTCGTCTTCCAGCGCAGTGTCGCGTTCCCTGCTGAGCCCACGCCGCCGAGGCGTGGCGTCGTCTTCATCACTCTCGTCGCCCCGGTCGTCGTCGTTGTTTTCTTGTGCAGCGCGTGTGCTGCCGTACAACCCACGCAGCTCCGACGGCGCGACGCGGCAGAACTCGCCGCGGCATTTCGTTGGCGCTACACCACTGGCACCGCCACTAGCATACTCGTTCGATTGAGACGCGGCCGTCCCAGTGGCATGCTGCAGCTGCGGCAACGACTGGCTCCGCGACGCCAACGACGACGGCAAGATGACGGCGGACGCGCCGCCGGGCGGCCCCTTGCGGCGTCCATTCGACGCCATGGGACTCCAGCGGCACCGCGTTCGAAAGAGCGATCAGCGCACTTTCCGTCTGTCCATGAATGGGGGCGTCGCATGCGTAACTCGCCACACACGAGTTACGTACATTGGCACCATGTTCTCACGCCATCACGCTGCTTGAAGCACAAAGGTATTTTGCGCGCGCAAAGGGAAACCAAATTTAAATGGGTCGCTGCAATTGGCTAAAATACTCAATGTTATATCTCTGATTGGCTATAAATGGATTGAACTCTTGAAACTGACCTCTCGCAGGGCTAAAAACGGAGACCCCCAGGGAAATGAGGGGAGAACCCGTCCCAGCGTCCATCGACTGCGCTGCATGCAACGCGCCGTGCAACCCCGCGGTTGCTTACGGTTGTATCACCTATCGCGCATCGCATACGCAAGCGCTTTCCCCTCGCGATCGGCGGTGCTCGCGGCTTAATTGAGTGCCTACCAGTCGAGTTCTTGCGCGACGCGCGGATGGTCCAGTGAGTTCGTTTCCACTCATTGATTTCAAAGGTTTCTCCCCGCGATGCATCGGGACGACGACGACGGCACGCGGCTCGACGCCTTCCGCGACCGCCTGCGCGACGGCGACGTGTGCGTGCGCTTCCACGGCGCGCGCGGCGAGCCGCTGCCGGGCATTCTCGAGCTGCGCAGCGACAAAGTAACGTTAGTGTGGACCAACACAAACCGCTTTCGCCACTGGCAGCAGCGCCACGCGCAAATCCAGCTCCACGACGTGTGTGCCGTGCGCGAAGGGCGCCAAACCACGAACCTCATCCGCACGATCAAGTACCTCGACCCGGTGGCGCTGCCACGCAGCGACGAGTGCTGTCTCTCGCTTCTCTCGTCTGTCCAGCCCACGCCCGACGATATCAGTTCTTCCGGATCGGACAATAATACCAGCAGTTCCAGTTCCCAGCGGCGGCCGCTCGCGCCGGGGGATGTCGCGGCTGCGTCGCTGTACACGTTTGACTTGGAGTTTGAGGACCCGGAGACTCGCAACGTCGCGCTGTCGTTCTTCCTCGCCGAGGCCAACCTCTCGGGGACAATCGACCTCTACAACGACGCCGCCGACATCGCGCTGCCGCACGGCTGGCCCACGCGGTGCTATCAGTTCGTGTCGCACCCGTCGTTCGACGTGCTCGTGTTTGTCGTGGTCGTCGTGAACATGGTGTTCATTGCGCTGCGGCCGTTCATTCTCGACGACATGGACCACTTATTGGTCAACACCAAGCCCAAGATGACCGAGAACTTGTCGCCGCTTGAGGTGGCGCTGCTAATACTGCTGTCGGTCGAGCAGGTCGCCAAGATTATTGGGCTCGAGGGGCTGCGGCCACTGCTGCGCCAGAAATGGGACGCGTTCGATTTCGTGGTCGTGCTGACCAGCTGGCTCGCGTTCATTCCCAGCTCATCACTGTCCGGTTTCAACATGCTGTCGCTGCGACTCTTCCGTGGTGTGCGGCTTTTCAAGCACTGGAAAGGATTCCAAGAGATCGTCGAGACGTTCCTGCTCTCGCTGCCCATGGCCGCGAACGCCATGCTGTGCTACGGGTACTACCTGTTTCTCTTTGCAATTCTCGGTATGTACTTGTTCAACGACTCGCTCGAGCATCGCTGTGCGGTCGCCGTCGCTGCTCCATCGACCAGCGCGATATTCATGCCATCCAATACGAAGGAGTACGCAGCGACGCTGCCAACAAAGTTTTGCTCGCTCAAGGACGAATCCGGGTGCAAGGCACCTCACGAATGCATCGCCATGGCCGCGCCCAACAACGGCTACACCGGATTCCACTCGTTCCAGGCGTCGTTCTTGACGGTATTCTTAATCTCGCTGCGGTCTGGATTCGGCTCAGCGATCGACGGCGCGATGCAGGCCTCGTCGTTTTTCGCGATCATCTATTTTGTCGGGCTCATGGTGTTCGTCTCGTACATGATTCTCTCACTATTTGTCGGCATCGTACGCGGAAGCTACATCGACGTGACGATCCACAGCGAGACCGAGAAGGAAGAACACAAGAGACTGCTCGAGAATTACGAAAGGAAGAATCGTATCCAGTTCCCGTCGGCCACCAAGAACTTCCCGGACGTTGTGGCCGTGTTTTTCACAAAGTGGCATGCGTACCGCGTTCAAATGCGCGATCATCTGCTCCATTCGATGCTTTTCGCGACCAACGAACACGAAGACACGTTCCTCTCGCGGATTCGGCTTCACCGCGAGCAAGTCTTCTACATGATCGATCCCGCGGGTGACTTCATGGCGAAGTTGTGTTCGATATGTGACTCTGCCGTGTTCGAGCACTTCATGAATGCGGTTGTGTTCACAAACAGTTTTCTCTTCGCGATGGAGTACCACGGGATGCCGGCCGACTACGCGAGCAAGCTCTACACCGCTGAGAACGCGTTGATTTTGATCTACACTGCGGAGTTCTTCGTCGTGTGCGGCAGTGCTGGTGGGCTCGTCAACTACCTTAAGAGCCCGTGGAATCGCCTCGACTTCGTCATCCTCACGTGCGCGTTCATCGAGTTTTTCTGCTTGGCGACGTCACTTGTCCTGTACAGTGATACGTATACTCGCGCCATCTTCGTGCTTCGACTGTTTCGACTCGTGCGGCCGTTCCGTGTCATTCGCAAGAAGAACGAGCTGTTGCATGTCCTCGATGCAGTCATCGCCAGTGTGCCTGCCTTCCTGAGCTTGGCGACTTTCTATATGTTGATGAACAGCCTGTTCGCGATTATTGGCATGAACCTCTTTGGTGGCAAGTTCCCGTTGTCGATGCGATCCCACTTCAACACCTTCGGCGACAGCATGCTCACGCTTTTCAAGATTTCGTGCGGCGGTGACACGTGGAAAGTGTTCTACGCGTCTCTCGGTGCGAGTTCGTTTGGCGTCGCGCTTCTGTACTACATGATCTACTTCATTCTGTGCATCTACATCGTGCTCAACTTCATGCTGGTCGTGCTGCTCCGCAATTTCGCTATGAAAGAAGACGAGAAAAAGCGCACACTCAGCAACATTTTCCAGGATCGAATGCTGACGATGCAGCGTGTCCACCACTTTGACGAGTACACTTTTCTGCAAGACTTTAGCGACTTGTACAAGAGCGACATCATGTATGCGACCTTATCAGGCAGTGCGGAGAAGCGGGCGAAGATTGAGATGACGACGACCGAGGAGATGACTTTCAGGCTGCTCAAGATACTCCCGACTTCAGATTTCTTGAAGATCAAGGGATACAGTCAGAAAGGCAGTGGTGGAGGAGGCTCGTCGCGTGTCCACGGCGCGAAGTACAGCCGCCTTGATCCAGTGTCGCCGAGACGATCACAAGCTACAAGTGCAGCAACTTCAGAGCCGGAGGATTTTGGTCCAGGCATTGGTGGACGCATTCGCCGTTTCTTCAGTGGCGAGTGGATTACTGCGGATGTATCACTCTTCCTGTTTCCACCGCACTCACGCTTCCGGTTGAGGTGCAAGCGACTCGAGAAGGAGACCGACAAGTTCATCTTCACGTGCATCGTAATCCGGACTGTGTTGCTCCCACTACAAAGTCCGGTGTACGGGAACCTAATCCAAGAATTCAACAAGCTGACAGATGTCCTGTTCGCGTTTGTGATGCTCTTCGAATTCATCATCAAGGTCGTATCGCGCGGGTTTCTCCTCACACCAAACAGCTACCTGTCGACGCCGATGAACCAGCTCAACATGGTTGTGCTTATGGGCTGCTCGCTGTTGCTGCTGCTCCCACGGTCGACGATGGTCACACTCTTCCGCCTTGGCCGCGCGTTCGGACCAGTGCGCGTCTTCTACCGCGTCAAGATGTTTCGAGTGATCATCGAAGCGCTCCAGCAATCCCTTCGTCAGATCTTCTACTGCGTTGTCATCACACTGTTCCTCTTTTACTCGTTCGCGACGCTCGGAATGCAATTTTTTGCCGGGAAGTTCTCGCTCTGCAATGATCCCAGCGTACCCTCTCACGCGGAGTGCGAGGGCTTCTTCTGGAACACCAAGACGGGTATTTTGACCCCTCGAGTGTGGGGAAACCTCGCAGGGATGCACTTTGACAACATCAGCGGCGCCATGGGATCGATCTTCGTACTGGTGACCAAGAAAGGATGGCTACCGGTGCTGAATTTGGCGATGGACATCGTTGGCGGTGAACATCAGCCGGTACAGAATGCCTCGGCGTATTTCGCGATCTTCTTCGTTGTCGTGATCTTCATCACTCGATTCTACATCCTCAAGGTGTTTTCTGGCATCATCATCAACAACTTTCGCTGCTACAGTGGTACGCTACTGCTAAACAATCTCCAGCTCATCTGGATGCGCAATAAGCACGCGGTCATCAAAATGAAACCAAAGTACCCGCTCCCCGAGAACAAGTACCTCCTACAAGCCCAGATCTTTACCCAGACACGAGCATTCCGCATGTTCACGAGCTGCATCGTGATGATTCATGTGATCTTACTCGCGTGGTATCGATCGCCAGTGGGCCGCGAGTTTTTGGACGACTTGAACGACGATCTGAACCTGAACGGTGCTTCCACCCAGGCGGAGCGCGGGGTATGGTGGCTGCACTACGTATTCTCGATGATCTATGCGATCGATGCGATCATGTGCGTCGTGTCCATGGGGTGGAAGGACTTTTTGATGAAGGGATTCACGTGGCGGACAACGAATAGTGTGACTGCCTTCGTCATGCTGGTGGGACCGTCGCTGACCGACTCGCCGGTTTTGTTGGTGCTGGGCATGACGCGTGCCTTCGATTTCAAGCACATCTCGCTGGTCTTTGAACGGTTTTACTCGATCCGGACGCTGTTTGAGACACTGCTTGCGGGTGTGCGCATGACGCTCAAGGTGTCCCTGCTTCTCGGGTACGGCGTGTTCGTGTTTGCGACCTTCGGGATGCAACTGTTCTCGTTGACGCGGTGGGGATACGGCCTCGACTCGAACATCAACTTTGTCACGTTTCCGACCGCGTTCACGACGTTCGTGAAATTCACGGCCGGTGAAGACTGGTACGATACGTACCATTCCAGCAGTGTGACACCACCAAACTGCGTCTCTTCGGGGTCGTTTGCGTGGGCACGGTACTCTAGTGACTGCGGCTCGCCTCTGCTGAGTACACTGTTCTACCACACGTTCTACGTGCTTATCACGCTCGTGCTCCAGAACCTGTACGTCGCTACCATGGTTGACACGTACGTTTCAACATCGGCTGTTGGCAAGAACCAGGAAGAGTCGCTGCAACTTTTAGGCTTCCGGTCGGATGATCTTCGCCACTTCCAGGCTGTGTGGAGTGAGTTCGATCCCGAGGCGTTCGGCTACTTGCATCGCCGGCATCTCCTCAGCTTCCTCACCCGGCTCCGAGAGCCGCTGGGGTTTGGCACGGCTCAAGACATGATGACTCGCGTTATCTCATGCATGGATCCGGACGCCGTGACACCTGCCGTTCGCGCTCGCGTTCAGCAACAAGTCCACCGGAAGAGGAAGGAACTCTTTCAGGACATTGACGCACGCGTGTGCGAACTCATTTTGCGGCTCCGTATTATCCACGATGACCACATGGGGGCTGACTTTACGTGCCCGCCGTCGATGATCCGCTTCACGGATCTTATCGTTGTGCTGACGTCTCGGATTGTGCCGTTGGAGAGTTTGACAGTCCAAGAAAAAGTCGATGAGCTCGCAGTCCGAGGGTACGTGCGTCGCCATCGATCGGCCATCAAGATCCAGTCGCTTTTCCGCATGTTTCGCGTGCGGCGGCGCAAGACCCGGTCGAGGGCACGCAGCTTGATGGTCGCCAGAGAGCTCCGTGACGACGTGGAACTGCCCCCGCTGAAAGAATCTCGATCGCGGCGTGCGTCCGAGCTGATCGCGATCACATCCTATGGCTCCAAGGTCAGACCGGCCGTCGCGGAAGAGCTAGTCCAAGGATCGATCATGGCGGCATTACCCGATGACATGGTCTCCGTGTCGCTCGAGTAGGTGCGGATCTACAATGCTACTGCTGATGTCCAAGGAAGACGACACTCGTAATAGCCACCAAGGCAAGAAGACATTCTCTGTGTAAACCATTATGAAGACCAGGGTTTCGCACCCACACATCCCTACTCGAGGTAAAACACGAGCTCGCCGCTCCACTCGGCAACCATCTCTGCCGACTCCGATCCTTCGAGGCTCGCCCGCATGGCGTCGTCACAAGCACTCTCATAGTCGGATTGGAACGGAAAGTCGTCGGCACTGAAGTTGGCGTGGAACGCGGCCTTCGAATCGACCATCCCCAGGTGAGGCACGGGCGGCTGCGACGCGCACGGAGTGTTGACGACAAACATATCCGTATCATCGAAACGCGGCAGCGGTGGGAGCGCGGCGTGGGCCATATTCTCGATGGCCTCGGCGAGACGCTGGCGGCGCTCGATCTTCTGGCGATACTTTTGCGCGTGGGTCATGGTCTGGCGCGTGGTTTTGGTGCCGACGACACTGGCGACTTGCTTCCAAGGCCCGTGGCGGAAGAGTTCAAGGCCAAGAAGAAAGCGTTCGTGTTCCTCGACCGTCCACAGATTAGCACGCGGCTTGGGTTGGGCGGTTTGGTTGAGCTTCTTCGGCTTGTTGGCTGGAGAAGCCGCTGACAGCGCCTGTCGAGGCGGTGGGAGAATGGTAGGGGGCAATCGAATGAGTTCAGCAGATTCGGGCGACGCCGATGTGAAGTACTGCTGCTGGACTCGCCACGAGATGGTCATGATGAGGACACAAGTGTGTGGGGAAGGTATAATAGCGACTCTGAGAGAGAAGCGAGTGGATGGGAAATTGGGGAATGCACAAAGATGTTCGCTAGTATACGAGCTGCCATGCCCCCATACACCGTCGAAGAAAGAAGGCCCACCACGGGGACGTCCCACGGACTGTAAACAACAAACAGAAACACACCATCCAGCAAATGATAATGTTCACAAGTCTCGATGAGAACTGGGAAGATCCGCTTGCCACAAGTGGAAAATCCAGTTCTGTCCCATGGTCTGTGGCTCATGCAAGCTTGTCAAACCTGACCGTTTCTTATCTGTTAAAATCCAAAACAAGGTGATGCGAGAATCTTTATGAGGCACATTCGCCGCTGTTTGACAGAAAAGGGTTGGATTCTTCAACCAGCGAATGCACCTGGATTTGATATCGTGGGAGACATAAGCTCAGTCGCAACCACTCTCTATGACTGGTTGCGCATAACCGGGCCATGAACTCTGGTGGGCGATTCGCTTGCTCTTGTTGCACTCCCAGACTTTGGCTGGTTTTCACAGCCCCATCGCCTGCCCTGAAAAGGCAATTTAACCCACGAACGGAAGAAAAGACAGCACGCGAAGCGGTTCTTGTCCCCGTTTCCTTCGTTTCTGTGGACGTGAGGGGCCCTCATCCCCGCCACAAAGCGTACCCACTTCGGGTGCTTCCCACCGAATAGAGAACGACTGGAGCTGCAGGGTGGCAGACACGACGGCGCCTACAGTACAGTGATGGGACGCTCATCCCTCGATGGTTCCGAAGGACCCTCCGCGTTTGAACGCAACAGAGAACGAAAACAAAAGAAAACGGTCACATTCCTCGGGGTGCTGCTTGGGCTTTGTGTTTCTCGCATCTGGTTGCTTTGGTGGGAGTCGCCACTGGCGACCGCGTTGTGTATCCACACCGGCAGATGCGTTCGACTCTTACGCAATGCAGTACCAGAAGAGAACTCAGTTCTTGCGGCACCGCAGTGATCCGGGATGACCAGGAGTGGCTTCTCGCAGCCACACAGCTTGTTCGCGAAAACGGAAAGAATATCCAGTGCGATGAGTGGTCGCGGGAGCTGGATCGAGCGTTCCGAGCGCATGGCAAGACGGATAACAAAGATCCAATGGAGCTTGTGGTCATCGCGTATGCAATGGTGCGAACGAATTTGAGCCGACTAACGCGTACAATCAATGCTCTTACCAGGTGCAGTACACTTGGCTCGACAACGTGAATTGTTGTTCAACACAGCGCTCTTCAGCTATATTGTCTGGTGCATTCAGAAGGGTCCTGCAAGTGTTCATGATCAGCGCAGTTTGAGCGACCAACGTGGAAGCACACTGTGGGCTTGGCTCGTTCACCACCCTTAGCAACGACTGTCTCAAAGACCACATGCTAGCGCCACGACCACCCAACTCTCGACAACCACGGAAGCACCACGCAGCATCACTACCCAAGTGGACATGAACAAAGAGCTCCCATTTGAACAACAGACCTGATGGAAACTCGTGCTTGACGAATGCCTCGAGTTAGAAAGGCTGCTCACATAAACTTCATTTTTTGTACTGTCGAGTTACGGGTAGGTTCGCGATTGCAGAGCTACGCCTTCGTGGCATGGCTTTACATTGGCCCTGGTCTATAGCATGGGTCGTACGTCCACGCGTGTGGCGGGTCTGCCCTCCCATCCTGCCCCACATCCGGAGGCACACCCGCATCGAGACGTTGCGCAGCCGCCCCTCCTAACGGACTGAGATCTCCAGAGTGGAAGAACCCGCCAAGCTGACGCGACGTAGCATGCGCAGGTTGTCCATCGGTGTGTCGATTCGACGAGAAGGGAGCCGTCATGTGCGTGCCGATCGCGGGACGTCCCAGGCTTCGGGCGGCACTTGGATATGAGGCCGCCACATTGGCCATGGCCTCGTCGACGCGCTGACGACGCTCGATCTTCTGCCGATACTTTTGCGCGTGGGTCATGGTCTGCCGCGTGGTCTTGGTGCCGACAACGGCCGCAATATGCTTCCAGGGCCCGTGGCGGTACATGTCGAGGCCGTGCAGGAAGCGCTCGTGCTCTTCAATTGTCCATAGATTCGTCCGACGCGGCCGTAGGGTGGCGTGTGCTGCCGTCGTAGTGTCCGATCGTGCCGCTGTTGTAGCGGTAGCAGTGACAGTTGGTGTTGTTTCACTCGTCGTTGCTAGAAGCGTGGGCGGTAAGCGAATGAGCTCACCGTGGTCAGGGGAAGACGACGTGGAGAACAGTTGTTGCTGAATACGCCGCGAGATCGTCATTTCGACGGGCTGGAGGAAAGGAAATCAAAGAGTGAGCGCTTGCAAACACTACAACCCCCACGTACCAATTGTACCCTTCTCAACCTGTCTCTATTCCGGGGTCCATCCATGGATACGATCACGCCACGATGACATCACTGCCAATCGTGCGGAAAAAATCAGGCAAAATGTAGCCACCTCGGCTCCAGACCGGTTCACCGCCACCGCACCCAATTTACTTCGCGGAAAACGGTCTTGAACGACAGTGGACCGTGAGCCGCACAGTTAACTGCAGGCAGAAAAGACCGTCTTCGCGCGATTCGTCGACAATGCCGCTTGTCGTCTGTAAAGCGCTCACCCACGAACAGCACCATCTCATCGATCGACCGCCCCACCCCATCGCTGGATTCATTTCAGCAAGAGGTATCGGGAACCCACGCTCGGAGCGTCGCTTCAAGCGAGAGTCGAGTCATATCGCACAGCGGAAGATTCGCCAACGCCACTGCGTCAACGGGAAGAAGAGCAAATGCAGTCACTCATACGAAATGAACCCGTGGCCTTCGCGCGAGGTCAACACGTCTACACAACACATCACACAGGTTTAGCGGAGAGAGCGCTCATGTACCTTCTTGTTGCATACTCTACTGTAATAGTGGCGCACCGGTAGCGCCCACACGTGGCCTCTCTTTCAAGGACAGGCGGGACGCAAAACGAACCTTCGAAGTGGACGCCCTGGTCCGTCATATCGACCAGCAGGTCGGTGGCTTGGTGTTGAGGTCCATAGCAGCACACCGCGTCGTCGAGAGCGCGGCGGCTTGCCCGGGTGACGGCAGCCGACGACCCATAAGCGCGAACTCAGATGAGCGCAGTGCCGCCACTAGGTCGTTTGGGGTTCTGCGGCGGAATCTACTATACCCCCCCGCCCAACATGTTCGACATTTCTTCGCATGAAAAGCTTCGAAATTCGTGGGTTAAAACATAAAATGCCCGAAAAGGGTAGTTTGCGAAATGAGATTCGTCTCTGAGAAGGTTCAATCCTCCCAAAACAGGGTCTATAATCTTCGTATCCCTCCCCTCCTTGTCAACTTTCGTTGAGGTCACTCAACTCATTGTCAACATTTGGTGAGGGCGTTCGGCACGGATCCATTTGCCCCGAGCGTTTCGAATCTGCAACGACACTCCCAGCACTCACCACCCTCTCGCACATTTTGAGATGGCGCTGATATGTTCAGCTTTCCGCCTCATCTACGCAGGAGCATCCCATCCGAATGTTGCAGGGTCGACGTCCTCAGTCTCCCACCATGGACTCCATGATGGAGGACACGAACTCACACTTGCACTTGATGCGACGCTCAAGCTTTTAAAAACAGGCAGCGTAATCGGATCAAGAAACACAGCAAAAACGCTCTATTTGATACTTCGAAGCACTTACGAATATACTTATGCTGCTGCACTACACGACACACTGAAAATGTTCTTCGTCCTCCATGTCGACTCCCACAGCAGCAAAGTCTTGCAGCACCGCGTTCACGTCCGGATCGAGTGCGAGCGAGCCGAACGCGTCGGGTGT